>PVLD010013418.1:0-56167 GCA_004027595.1 Dinomys branickii | reverse complement strand
CTGAACTTCAGTATCTTTTACCTTGTTTGGGAAATTTTCTGCTATTATTTCATCAAATATTCCTTTTATATCGTTTGTGAGGTCTCCTGCTGTTTCACACACTCCTATAATTCGAATATTGTTACGTTTTGCCTCATCTTGCAGCTGTTGGATTGACTTTTCTTGTGTCTTTGATGATATCATGAGATTCTTCCTTTCATGCTCATAAGCTGCCATGCTGTCTTCAAGTTGTGAAATTCTATCTTCGGTTTCATTTAAACGGTTTTTCATGCTTTCAGTGTTAGTTTTCAAAACCTGGAATTCTCTTTAGACCTGTTTCATTATTGGTAATTCATTCCTAAATTGCTCTTGTAACATTTCCATTTGTTTCCTATTTTCTTCTAGACTTTTGTCTATTTCTTGTCTATGTAAATGGAATATTTCTTCTATCATTGTTTTCAGCTCGTTTTTTGTCTGAGAAATCATTGAGGGTATGTGGGTTATTTCTGCTTTAAGCTCTTTCATTGCCTGTTGGAGTTGTTTAATTTCGGATGCAATCATTTCATAACTTGAAGTTATGAGGCTTCCTGGTTCCCCTGTATCTTCACATTCAAAACTTGTTCTGGGCGAGGTTGAGTTTTGAGACTGCGTTTTGTTCCTCTGTTTTCCCATTTTTGGGTATCAGATTCAAAATGTGGAGCTATAAATTTCCCAGGCAGTTCAGCAGGCAAAGGTCTGCTGCAGAGGCTGCTCCAATGATTCCTTCTCTTTGGGAGAATGTCCCTTAAGCTGTCTGCTGAGATTTCCGCTTCTATTCCCTACCCCAAGACCTGGCCGGGGCGAATAAACAGCTTGCCGCCCCAGGAGTCTTACAGACAGGGCACTCCGGTGTTCCTCCCTGCATGGAGCTCCTTCCCCCCCTCACAAATCCTGTTGGGGCGCCTAGCTAGTTCTTCCCACCCAGGAGATTCCGCAGTTTTTAAAGTTGTTTTGATGTTACTCGCTGGACTGAGCTTCTTCCTGTTTCAGGAAAAACTGGTTAGTGCCCCACTTAACTCACCCTTTGATCGTGTAGACAGGAATGCAGTTCAGTTCCCGACTGAGCAATCCCGCCGATCACAGCCACTCCAGTTCGTGCAGCGCTGGCTGCGGGGGCGGGGCTCTGAGCGGGATCCCGGACCGCTGCCCAGATTGGCGCAGTCTGTCCCAGTAGCGTGTTCTCTGAGTTTCCTCTGCTCCGCTGCCTCCAACAATTCCTGGTTACAGCCGCCTCTGAGCCGATCGGGTTTAGGAGCTGAAGCCGTCCTTCCCTCCGCACTCACTCTCTCGGCTGTACGCGATTTGAACCGAGCTGTGGCCCAAACGCTGCACCGATCCTCTGGGTGCCGAGCTCTCCGGGTCCGCCCACTTCTCGCCGCGCAGCTTCTCAGCTGGCACTTTAATTCTCAGGCCGTGGAGAGCAGCCCGATCAGTTGGAATTTTGCCTCCACAGAATGGGCAGCCGCGCCCAAAGGATCGCTCTCTGGGAGAGATTCCCTCTGCTGCTCACCTGGTCGCCATCTTCCCGGAAGTCCTCCCAAATCTTAATGCTTGAGTAAACTGCTTCTGTTTTTGGCACGAAACAGTTAATTAGGATTAATCATGTTAATGCTAAACTTAAATGACAACTCTTTAACCACATACCTCATCACTGATGTAGTTGGCTTTTTTCATCTGATATTTGTTACAATCTTTTCCCTTCAGGTATCTCTGATTTTCCACAACCTCTGAAATTTTCTCAGTGTTATGATTCCTTACTAGTCTGATACTTCTGTACTAATTTTATAATAAATCTCCACTAAAATTTGTTTAATTTTAATTTAGTTTTTTCTGACTAACTTGTCTATCTCTCTACTTATCATTAGAGCTCAAAATATTCAAAGGAAAACTAGTTAGTAATTTCAAAGAACTTAAAGAATCTAAGGACAAGAAAAAAATAAATTTATTTGCTTAACACTTGTGCAATTTATTCCCACTTATAAAATGAAAAGCTTTTTCACACTTTATACTGTCTAGATATGAAGGTATAACCCTTTAGTAAAACCAATAGAAAATTAATTGACATTATTGGTGTATAAACATTGAACTACACTTCTCTATTTTTCTTGCAGGAGATATGCCAACCTCTTTGTCTTCTTAAGCTTTGCAAATTTAAAATATATTAGCGTAGACTACTTTAGTGTATTACAGATTCACCTTGCTATCTATTAACATATCTCAACTCTAACTCAATAGCACTTCTACCTGTATTATTCATTTTTCATTATCCTATAATCCAAGGCTTTCTGCTAAGACTCTGTAAAACACAACTATTAGGTCCAAACCCAGGGATATCCATCTGTTAGGATATGGATTAGGTTGTCAAGTTATTTCAGCAGGCTAGACCAACTGCCACTCATATATAAACTAAGTCTCCTACCAGTGCAGATTCTAGCCACAATCTGCCATTAAAATTTTCTATATTCATTTAAGATTGCCTCTAGCACCAACTTGAGTTAACTTTCCAAAGTGCTGTGCATTTTAACTTACTTAGCCAATAAACTGGTATGCAAGTCTTCTCCTGTATATTTTCATCCAAATGAGGCTTTATAAACCTCAATTTCCCCAATGAGGTTTCACATCAAAAAAGAAAATGCACATTTTATCAATCTTGGGTCAGACCATCATCTGTCACAATCAATTGTTTTTCTTCTCAAATTTTTCCTTATTAAGAATTCCAGCAACATATGTATGAGTTTAAAGCCACAGAACAAATAGGTAGAAAATTTCGAAGTTTTAAAATCAGTTCAGTGTTAGGGCAATATGCAATAGACTATAGGTATGAGTTGCTGAAGTTTATCACAATACCTTGGAAGTTGCCAGTAAGTTAGGAAATCCTACCTGTCTAGTAAAAGGAGATAAATCAAATAATAATTGAACTGCATGCATTCAGTAGAATGCCATTTGTCCATTAAAACTAATGATAAAAATCTACGTTTTTGATTTGCAAAGCAAGTTTAGGATTCCTTACTTGCCATGTATATGTGTATGTAAAAATTTAGAATAGTATTAAGAATTAAGGGGCTAGGGATATAGCTCAGTGGAATAAGTGTTTTCCTGGCAAGTGCAAGGTCCTGAGTTCCATCACTGGTACCACCAAAAAAAAAAAAAAAAAAAAGGGTAAAAATTTCACCTAAACTTATTTTTTATTTTACTTTTGGTGTCATCGTTTTCATTTTTCATTAAAATTGAACACATAGACTTCTGCCTCTATTCAGGAAAGAGAAATAGGGTCAATTTTGCTTTTCTATACCAAACAACTGAAAATCTAGAAAACATACATGAAACAGTGATTTTCAGATGCTGGGTAACAGGCAGTGATAATCAAGAAAAAGAAAATGTGTGAAGTGAGGTTCAGAAGTTCTCACTGAGTGCCTCAACTAAGGTAGCTGCTTGCTGCATAGAAATGGGGACCCAAAATGAGTCTGGAATATCCTGAGTTGAGGAAAAAGAGGTGAGAATCTGGGGAGCACAAAGTCTCTAAAAGAACTGGGTAGAGCATTGGCAAGAAAAAAATGCAACAGTGTCCAAGTCACTTTCACCACCCATGGAACAAAGCACTCAATACCCATAGCTAAAGGGAAGAGAGATTTACTTTGGGTCATGTTTCAGTCCATGCTCGGTGGCTATGAAGCAGGACAGCACGATTCAGGGGCACGGCAGAGGAAGTTGCTCACAGAATGGTGAACAGGAAGCAGAGAGTCTGAAGAAAAAAGCCAAGAGTGGAGATACACTCTAACCCATGACCCCTGTGATGCACCTCTTCCAACCAGGCCCCGCCTCCTAATATCAACTCAGCTATCCTGGCACCATAATCCAAACACATTTCAAAAGCCTGATTGATGAGCATAGGAAGCACTTGGAAGACATTTAGAACTGCCAAAACGTTTCTCACTCTGGTTAGAAGGGTCAATATGGGTGAGAGCCAGAAGGTTGTATCTCCCTTCCTTGTCTCCTGCCTCGGAACCATCCAACTATGGGTTGAAACATGAGTTAAAATAAACCTCTCTTCCTTTAAATTATGGGTGTCTGGTATTGTGTCTTCGCTATGAGAAAGGTGACTAAGACAGGTACATTGCGGAGGAGTGGGAAAGGTAAAAAGGGAAACAAACTAGAGTTTAAAAAGTACCATGTTGAGATGAAAAATACACGGGATGATAAGAATGGAATCATTAAAAATACTCAACTCATTCCAAAGAAGGCAGAAAAGAAGAAAAGGGGGACAAGGGACAGGTAGCACAAAGTGAAGCTAATAGCAGGATGGTAGACTAATACCCAAGCAAATCAATATTCACATTTTACTTTAAACATCTCAATTAAAAGCTAGACGTTATCATATTGAGTTATAACAAAAATGTCTGCTAGATACCCATTTTAATTATGTGAAACAAATAGGTTATGCAAATGTAAAGAAATTGATATACCTATATTATGATAACATGAACAAAAAGAAATTAAAGTAGGTATATTGATATAACGAAAAGTAAATTTCAGAGCAAAGAATATTAGCAAAGACAATAAAGATCATCACTGAGAGGTATATGTTTATGCAACTTGTAACAGAATTTCACTGCTGAGAGGACTGAAAGGAAAAAATAGGTTCATTCACATCAGAACAACGATGTATGTTCTCAAAACTTTTCTGTGGCTTACAACGGGTCCTACTCAGTGCAATAAGAGAATAAAAAGAGATCAGAGATATCTAGGTTGAAAAGTAAGAAGTAAATATGATAATAGGGTTGTTTCTGTTAAAAATTTTAGGGAAATTAGAGAAAAAATCCTGAAGCTGGTAACTTGAGCAAAATTGAAGAACAGATTCAATATATAAGTATCCACGGAATGTCTCTACACTGTAACAAACATTAAAATGAAAGAATCCTATCAAAAGAAAAATATTAGATATAAATCTGCATAAGATTATGAGGCATCTTTATTCAAAACTCAGAAATTTAAAGTGAAAGGTAAAATATCAAAATAAATAGAATGATATAGAATATTGATTAGAGACCAAATAGTCTTAAGATATTAATTTTTATCTGAATTAACATAGGTTTAACACAGTTTTAACCATGTGCATGATTGTAATAATTATTCACAAGCTGATTCTAAAACTTACATGTGAATGAAAGGAATCTAGAATTGCCAAAATACTTTTTAAAAAGAATAGCAAAGAAAAGAGCTACTACCACCTGATTCCAGAACTTATTATAAAATTACAAATAGTCCCAGATAATCACAGATAATCAAAAGATGATTGTACCTATTAGTGGGATAGTCCTGACACTGACCCACAAAATCAATTTTCAAAGCAAATGCCAAAGAAATGCAATAGGTAAAAGATAATCTTTTCAACAAATGTGCTGGCGTCATGGAATATCCATATGCAAAATGTGAACCTTGCCCCCTATCTTACACCCTAACTGGAAGTCAACTCAGAATGGATTCCATACCTGAACATTAGACTTAAAGTTCAAAAATTTGCATAAGGAAAAAGTGACAAAAATATGACAAAGTCATTGACTTTGGTTTAGGAAAAGACGTCTCAAATAGGAAACGTCATATGAAAGGAAAAACAATAAAATACTTCGTAGAATCAAAGAAAAATTTTTATATTAATGTATACAGAAGATTTATTTATAATGGCCAAAAACTCAAAGTAACTAGAATATCTATGGATAAGTTAAACCTCCAAGACATGACTAAATTTGTCATCCAGGTGCAGAAAAGTGGTTCTGTCAGACCCATGTTTATTCTTTAGAATGTTTCTATTTATGAGTAATTAATTTTAATTTTATTATATTAAACAATGGGTACTTAACAGGAAAAACTCACAAAAATAAACTATTAACTTTTAATATTTATTTACTTATTTAAAGTTTTAATATTTATTATTTACAAGAAGTATCAAAATTTTCAACATTGACTGTTTTTTGGGGCACTAAGTCCAAAAAAGAACAACACAAATAAATTCTACAGTGAACTACAGTGAAAATGCCGACAGCAATTTACAAAAAATAGCTTGTACTCACATTGAAGACAGGCTGGACACATGACAATGGCACATTTCACATACGCTTATAACTTACATTGACAACACATGTGTTTTGCTTTTCTGGCCTTTTTGGGTTTTTTTGTTTATTTGTTTGTTTGCTTTTTTTTTTTTTTTTGCGGTACTGGGGATCGAACTCAGGACCCTGCGCTTGCTAGGCAAGTGCTTATTCCACTGAGCTATATCCCCAGCTTTGTGGCCTTTTTGTAGGACATATTTGATATCTCAGTGGTCTTGTTGTTTTGTCAGGAGGTTGTTATATATTATACCGTGTGTACTTACAGGAACATAAAATATCAAAGCAAAGAATTAAATTTTTAATATGTATTGGGCATTTAGAATAAACACCAATATTTTTAGCCATGTACTTGCTTACAAAAACTAAAAGATAACATGAGAAATAAATTCATATATGAGCTACAATGAAAATATCAAGAGAACTCTACCACAAAAATAAGCTTTGCTTCAACTGTCACACCCAGTGTAGTTTTCGCACGTGACTACTGCGTGTCCCACACACACATCTTGCTCACACTGACAGCACGTGTACTTCACTTTCCTTTCTTGTGTGGTAGCCTTGTTATTTTCTTCCTGGTTTGTGAAGGGTTTCCTGCTATATATTATACAACATGCGCTTAGAAGGAAAATAGCAACGAAATAAAATATCAAATATATAATGAATGCTTAGAATAGACATCAACATTTTCACATCAGTTAGAAAACCTAAAAGATATCATAAAAAATAAAAACACATGTAAACTACAGTACAAACACAAACAAAAGCCTACCGCAGAAATAAACTTTGCTTCAACTGTCACACACAAGGCAGTCTTCATTCCATTCACGGGTATCACTTACACTAACAGCACGTTTTGTTTTCCTGTTCTTTCTTAGAGGGCACAGTCGATATCTTTTTTGTTTTTTCTGTTGTTGTAGTAAGTCTTTGTGATGCTGTGCCTGCCTGTTCACCTGTCAGCTCACCAGTGTGCATAGTTCCCAGGTTAGAAACATTTTGTTTTTACTCTGCTGTAGTCTCTTAAGAATTCCAGTCTTAATTCTCTAAGAAAAATTCTCCGTGATATTTTGCACTTGTTATTTCCTTTATAAGCTATCGAACTATTTGTGCCACACAGGTTTGGGATGTAGTAAAATAAACCGTTGGCCAATGTTCTGTGTTTCTAGTGACATCATATTTGCTGCATCACTCATCAATAACATCTACTCTTGGTCTTATTGTACAAGTTTCCATCTTAGGGCTCCATTTTATCAAGGTTTCCCTATCAATATTTCCATCGTGGTGAAATGTTGATAGCAGCCATACTAGTTTATTTTCCTTTGCTATGTATGAGTCCAATGTTATATCTTTCTGGAACCCAGAGATTGTACTGTACAGTTCGCTGCTTTGAAATTGCAACTTTTCATTTGGAATTTCTGCTTTGTTCCTGCATACATTCCTAGGTTGGTCAACTTGTGCTCTGTGAACAACTGGTAAACCAATTGTTGAATGTCACATTCTAATTAGTTTGGGAGATGAGAACAACAAGTCTGTTTGCACACATCATTTGGTGTATTATTTTATGAATAAGGAACTGATAGCCGAGTTCCAGGATAAATGTCTCAATTGAAAGCATAATGAGTCTTTGCTTCTACAAGGCCATATATTTTAATGCCATATTTTGACCTATTACTTTTAAATAAGTCTTTTACATTCCTACAATAACCATGAGAAATCCCTGCTAAATGTAGCAGACCTATGAATGCTTTCATTTCAGCTAGTGAGGTGTAATAATAAATACATTTTAATACGGCTATTGGTACATACAGAACGTTTTATTTGCATTTCAATCTCTGTGTATTTCACAGCATCTTGTAGAGTTTTATCTGTTCCAATTTCAAACCCTGAAGAGCAGTGCTGGCATTCTTTCCAGTATCTTTCACCCCTGCCAAGACTCTCACTATATTTTTGGACCTACTTCTAACATTGCATCAGTCTATTTGGTTGTGTGGACATTTTGCAACATTTCAATTAGTGAAATATGTACTCACATTTCTGTTTTCTTCATCATCTGAATCAAGGAAGCCTGCATTCCCTGTGCTTGTGTCGGTTGATTCTTGCTCCATTTCACTGTTACAGGAACTTTGGCTCACACGGCCAATGTCAGAGTTATCACCATCGTCATCATCATTATAATACACGCTCTCCCTCTTTAGTTATGGAAGGGTGTATCTTACCAGAATGGTTCAGCTTCATCATCCATTCATGAATAGTCTGATGATTCAACTTTGACTTCCTCCAAAACTTGTCAGTTTGGCTTTTCATCTGCCATTGTACTAAACTGGGCTACTTCTACCAGAAAAATTCTTTTAAAAACCATTTTAAGAACAAATCCTAGAGTGGCGTGGGCCTATTGGCCCCTCTGTGATCCTTGAGTAAGCATACACAAAACAGTTACACAGAGCATAGGTGGGTAAAAATCCCATGTTACCACTTTCACACACATGCACACACCTTACCATTCTCTATACAAAGTGGGTAAACACATGGATTATGGGGAAAGACACTGAGATGCATAGCTGGACACTACTACACTAAAGTAAAATTTAGAGTAGAAAAGTAAGGAATGGTCCCACTGGACTCAGTTTTATGTACCTAATAAATGACAATTGTGATTTGAAATATTACTCAGGAACAAAATGGAGTGAAATGTGGGTAAATGCATCACCTTAGCATGGTGAATCTTAAATAATTTTGCTGAGTAAAAGAAACCAGACAAATAAAAAGTTTTTGCTATATACATTTATAATATATAATCTACTTATATAAAATCCTAGAAAATTGAAACTAATATTAATGACCCAGCCATATCAGTTGTACAAAGGCAGCTGAGGAAAAATAGATGCATTGTTGATGAGGGAAGAGAAATATTTGAGAGCAAAAGATGTGTTATTTTGATTGCTATCATTGTTTTTGAGCATATACATGTATCAAAATTCAAATTGCAGATTATAGCATAAAATTATGTTTAAAGATACAGATATTTGTAAAAAAAAAAATACAAAGTGATATGCCTTCCTATTCTATTCCAGCTAGCTGTTTCTAACTAGCTGTGTGAACTTAGAAAGTATATTTCTATAGTTTATATACTCTTTTATAGAAAGAATTGAGAAAATAAAAGAATATTTAAAGATATTTCCTAAGAATCTATAATATTATCAGCTAAATTTTATTGCACATTTATTAAATACCTACCACTATGTTCATTTTACATCATGAGATGCTATTTAGAGAAATCGATCGCTTTTTCAAGGCCACAAGGTGCATAAACAACAGATCACAGCCAAACAGTCCACCAGACTTTGCACCCTGTGTTTGCAACTGATCCACTGAGCATCTATAAGTATAACTGTTTGACCAATGTTCATTCCCAAGTAACTTTCCTACCCACTTACCTTTGTCCTTGTGGTAGACTGACAACTGGCTGTCAACTTGTAACCCCCAGCTAAACTGGATTAGCACGGCTCTGCGTGTGGGAGGCCCGCCTGGGGATAGTTGCTAACAGCATAAGAGTTGGGACTGGAGGGGAAGCTGTAGAGAGAGGCTTTGGGGAGCTGGTAGAATCTGTAAGGAGTTCGTGGCTCTCTTGGGCTATCCTGCTGGAGGACCTTGTCGTGCTGGCTTTCCTGATGAACTTGGCTGTTTTCATCATCTGAGGAGCTCAGGATCTTGTTGTTGCTGAGAATAGCTTCTGTTCATTTTAGGGAAGCTCTGGTCCTCACTTTGAGCATCGCTTCCTGGCTCCAGAGGGAAGAAGGTGCACTGCTCAGTTTCCTGGAGAAGCTTGTCATGTTACTTTCCTGATGGGAACTCAGCTGTCCTGATCGTTGGAGGAACTCAGAACCTCACTGTTGCTGAAGATGGCTGTGGTACTTTTAGTGGAAGCTCTGGTTCTTGTTTTGAGTATTGCTTCCTGGCTCCAGTGCAGATCCCTCAGCCTGCAAGCACAGATCCTTCATCCCGCTGGCACAGACTTTCTAGCTTCCACCACTGACCTTTGGGCCTTCCCAGCACAGATCCATGAAACAGGCCTACATGAGATATTGCCATGGGATCTAGGCCTCCAGCTGGACTTGTGAAAGGCATTCTTCTGGGCTCTTTGGCTGGACTCATGCAGGACATTACCATGGGATCCAGGCCCTCAATTGGATTTTTTGGTCTTTAGTGTGTGGACCAATTTCCTGCACACTCTTTTTGTATATGATTCTTTGGCTGACTGTTATAAATAATCTTACAAAAAGTGTCCTGTATTGTACTGTTTTCCCTTGCAAAACCCCAAACTATGAAAGTCCTACAATCTGTCATTTTTCCTACACATTTGCCTCCCATTTGCCATCTTTTCTTGTGGCTTAACACCCAGTGAAGATAATTTTTCAAGGAATCTGGAATTTAGTGGCATAACTCTTATTGATGTTAATGTGAGTCACCAAGCAGAACTACATCCATTGTATTGAGACTTTATACTAAGACACTATTTCATCAGTAAAATAACAGCTCACCAATTGCAAGGGTTTATATAATACTCAACATTTCTTTTTAATTTTCCATCACTTCCTTTATACTCAAGAAGAGCGAGAGAAAAAAATCCATTGTATACAGGATAATATATAATCTTTTTCTCTCATGGAATTTAACTTCACTTGACAGAAGCGATGATATAAATCCCTGATGAATACTGTTATAGGAGAGATCAGTTAGGAGCTTGTTTCTTTGGCTTGAGTGTATTTCTCAAAAGAGAGCATATAGTTTTATACATAATCAAACTACTTTTCTAATTAATTAATTAATTAATTAATTAAGCTTATGAACAGAGGGAAATAGGCTCATCAGAAAATTTCACCACCACAAATCAGCCTTGGACCCTGTTCTAGTCTTAAGTGGGCCATATTGTTGCTGAATTCATAATCGCCTGGAGAGTGAGCTGATTAATAATAATCTGCTCAACTTCACAGCAATTTATTCACATCATGGTTTAAGCTTTCCAAGATGGGTCCAAACTAAAGATTTCATGAGGCATGTGAAAAAAAATTGAGAAACCCATACAGTGGAAGGATAGCACAAAATGCTGAAACAAACGAGATCTGTTGTACTGTTTTTGTGCCTCTATCTTTCCACATTTCTCCTACCCATGTTGTCTTTTTTCTCCTATCTCAGATGATTCTATTACTTTTCAGTTCTTACAAGCAAGAGACTTAGGAAATGCAAAGACTGAAAGTCAGGTTTCATGTCTTTCACTCTTTGTTCTTTGCATGCTGGGTTGTTTGCGGGGGTCTCAAGAGCCTGCAAGGAAATTGTGATAGCTTGCAGCCTAGGAGTCTGAGCCACCTTGCATCAAGTACATGAGGTAAGTGTTGTCAGAAAGTCTTTGGGAGTGGGGAACACAAATATTTGAATCTATTACTGTATGTTGTTGAAAGACATTTTTTTGTGTGTGTGTACTGGAATGGAACTCGGGACCTTGGGCTTTCCAGGCAGGAGTTGTGCCGCTGAGCTATATCACTTTTGAAAATAGCTTTATCAAGGTACAACTGATCTATAATCAACTGCACACATTTAATGTGTGCACTAAGTTTTTAAAAGTATAGGTGGTGAAAAAAATCAATACAACCAAAATAATAAGTACCTCTACCACTCACAGAGGTGAAGCACATTTAGGGCCTCTTATTTCCCCTCTCACCTCCCCTTTGCTTCCCCTATCTATTTCTCTGCAGTTCACATCAACCTCCCACTCATTTTGTGTGACTAGTGTACAGACTTAAAATTTCTTTTTCTTTTTTTGGCACCAGGAATGGAACTTAGGACTTTGAGCTTGCCAGGCAGGTGATTGTGCTACTGAGCTATACCCAGGCCCTAGAATTAAATTTTCTAAATAAATTTTGAAGAATTAAATATTGTTAGATTCCACACAATCAATCTAGAGTTTTTTAAATGCCAAGTGCGGGCCTGCCTTTTGGCTCTAGCCACTACTTAGAACTGAGGAACTACCCGCCTCTTCAGACAAGACACCTACTGTCCAGGTTGCTTCAGTCACCACAACCCTTGCTTCACTTCTTGATGCAGGTTTTGGTCTTTGAATCTATCACCCCCATCACTAAATGTCCCCTCCATCTCAACGCCAGCACTTGTAAGTCTCTCTGAACACCACAAATTTTCTTGTTTTACTTTTATTCTCGCAGAGCCCTGCCAAGCTCCCTCAAGCTAGCTCAGAGTTAACTCTTTATTAATGCTTTTTTTAAAATAATCTCTTCAGGCTGGATACATTGCCCCATGTTCTGTGCTCTCAGAGCGTTTTGTTCTTACCATTATTATGGAGCATGTCACAGTGTTAGTCATTGGCACTTCTGGCCTTTCTGCTGGATAGACGACCTTCTCAGATCCCAGACAGACATATTTTGTTGTTGTTGTTCTCGGTTTCCTAGTATGTAATCTAATTCTCTGCACAAAACAGAAACTTAACACACGTATTTTTAAATGTCAAATTAAATCACCTCTTGAAAGTATAGGTCTTTATCCTATGTATTCTATTTAAGAGGACAACAACAATTTTTAAAAACACTAAACATTTGAACTATAACTCCAATTTAAGTGTGTATGTGTGTGTGTGTGTGTGTGTGTGTGTGTGTGTTGCCACATGTTGGTTAATTTGGACACAATAACCATGGCATTCATATGTGTCATTGAAAGAGGTCATTAGACCTGGAGGTAGAAAGTTTTACAATTAAATTTTCCACAGTTTAGATAATTTTTATTTTGTGAGTTAACCAATATCTAAGTTACTAAATGTTTCATGTATATATGATTGGCCCTTTCATCCATGAACACAAGTGCATAATTAATCTAATGTACATTAATCAAAGCTTTTCTAACTGGAAGATTCTTGGCCAAAAAAATTCTCTAAATACCGCAAGTTCTTTTATTTTTTTAACTTTCCTAGTTAGTTTTCTTCCCTTTTGTGGCTATCTGACTAACATTTAACCTATTTTTGACTAGAAGCCATCATGTTTCCATCAGATTTAAACAATAAAAAAAAACCTCTGGAAAAAACCTTCCTGCTACAAGTCTTTCCTTAAACTAGATGTTGTTGGAATTCATTGTTGTTTCTCAGTAGCAAGTGTGGAAAAAACTGGCTTATTTTTTAACCCAATTCTTTTACAAAAGCATTTTATGAATGTATACCTTGTTCAAAAGCTCAATATGCATGCTCTGTAGAACAACAGGAAGTGAATAATACCCAGTCCACCTCCTAAAGGATCTTACAATGTACTGGGAGCAACTGGAAAATATATGAGCATTTCAGCTAATGGAAGCAGCTCACACGAAAGCCCGGAGATTGGGACATCAGCCAGTGTATTCACAGAGAGGTCCAGCAGAGTGCATCTGGATGGAGCGGCGCATTTGCTGAGGCTGAGCACCCTCTCTCTCTTCCTCTCTCTCTTCTCCCTTTTCCTCCCTTTATTTTTCACCCTTGATAAAAATAGAGGTCTCGAGGGTTGTTTCAACTTAGTAACAAGGGAGCGAAAACCAATAGAAAATGAACAATTCAGTCCCTCAAAATGATAATTTTGTAGCATGGTAAAAATTTATGTGGCTATGTAACATTGAGAGCATTTTACTTAAAAAAGTAATTTTGTAACATTTGCTTTGATCTGGTGTAAAATATAACTTCCACCTTCAAGGTTCGGGACCATGGAAGATGTAGAACATTATCCTGACTACTCTAGTGCATCTAGCTGTATTCTGAAAACAGGCATTTGTGAACACAGTAGACAGCAAGAAAAGGCAGGCTCAGGCCCACAGGGTGACCGCAGTAAGACTGTTTTCCTGTCTTCTTCACTACTCTGATGGATGGTAATAATTTCCTTTTTCCTTGCTGATAATAAATTTAAGCTTTTTCCTATCAGTGCTGAATGTTTCCAGGGTTTTTCTCAGCTTAGTGAGGATAAAATCATCCTTCATAAGAAGGCAATAGAATTCTCTGTCCTGACCCCTTAGGGATGGACTTTTAGGAATTAGCTTCTGCCCAGTCTAAGTGTGTTGCACAGAAACAGTCTTGAGACTCTTAGCAAAGCGGAGCACTTCATGCAAAAGGATGCAGCTTAGGGTCCAAAGGGTGGTAGGTCAGTGATGTTCCTTTCTGTGTGAGGAAGTGCTGGGTTGCATCAGGAAACCAAGGAAATAGCAGCCTGACGGCTTCTTGGGTGCTCAATGGCCTGCTTAACATTCTGTTTGTGGTAGGGGACCAATGCCCAATCCCCTCATGGGCAGCCTGGTGACCCCTCTAGTGTGCATTTTTAAAACCTGTGTAGATGGACCTAACAATCCCAATGGTGATGATGCCAGATTAATTTCACTGTGGTTTCAAGTGGATATTTTAAACACCCAGATATCTTTTCTGGATAAAGTGTATTTTATTTTGAATCAAAGGGCATTTTTGTGACATGGTCTAAGCATTGCATATGTGTTAAGTCCACAGTTGGGGTAGTCCCTGTGGTCCCTGTGTGATGATGCCAGGGACTGCAGGACCAGCAGCCACAGTGCAGGATCCAAGCCTTTGCTGGACAATTTAAAGAGCTCTTTCTTCTGCCACTTGCCCATCTTGGATCCTTACAATTTTCAAGTAGAATATCCTTGAGAGATAGTCACTGAGGATGCCTGTATGAATAACCAATGTCACACTGCAAGAGAGAATTTTCAAGAAAATTCTTAACTTTACTGAGCACTTCTACCTGGAAAAGTTAAAATAATACACAAAATGATTTTATAACTGGAGAAACCATGAGCTGAACCTGCTCACAATGATAATTTGGGGTTTAATTAATTAATGACTGAAGTACTTTGGCAACACAAAGGACTATATAAATGCTAAATATTATTAAATGTTAATAGCCATGTTCTCAAATAACACTGATATTAATTTAAATTCCTAAACCTTATTATCAGAATGAAATGCATGCTAATGAGGCTTTCCTAATAAATATTTTGTTTATGATGTATTTAGAGTGGTATTACTTATCTTGCTAGAGCAAGTATAAATTACAACACTTGGCAAAAGGGTTGCTGCCTTTTCTTCATGATAATTAAAATGGAAATGTAGAGAAATATAATGAATATATTAGGCAAAAGAATTTGTGTCAGTGCCACTGAGGTTCATTTTATACTGAGCCAAGGATCCTGGTGTCTTCTTTGAATACTGGTTCCAATATTTTATTGGACCACGTTCTCTCCCTAGACTCTCTTAATTATTTCATGAAACATAGTTAAATGTTCAACCAAATTGTATTAAGATGAAAATTTTCAAGAAACTCTTGCCGGGCGTGGTGGCGCACGCCTGTAATACCAGCACTTGAGAGGCTGAGGCAGGAGGATCGTTGTGAGTTGGAGACCAGCCTGGGCTACAAAGTGAGCTCAAGGCCAGCCTGAACTGCATAGCGAGACTCTGACTCAAAAAGACAAAAACTAAATACATAAATAAAATAAACTCTCATGTATGTCATCCTTTGAGGTAACAAGATATTCTGGGATGCGTGTAAATGTGTTAGGGACTTCTTTTATATTGCTGTTTGCTTGAGACCACGGACATGCTACTGCTATTGCTGCCCCGAGGAGAGGCAAGTTTGCCTCCCCTTTTATTCTTTGGAATGACTGGATAATAATGCTAAAGCTTGCTTCGTGGGTGGTGTTGATCATTTGTGTTTCCATTAGGGAAGATCTGAGTAAGATCTCGGGGTAAAATGCACACATAGATCACTTGTACATCAGTTTTCAAAGAGCAGTGGGTGCTTCAACCTAGCATGGAGATGGTTTTCTCTAGACCCCCTTCAAGATTAAAAGTTTGAAATTTTTTCTTACATGGGTGACCAAACTATATGGGGAATACTTAACTTAAAAATATTACAGTAAAAGATAATCCCATTAATCTCCAGCGACATGCTCCCCTTTGCTTCAAATACACTGATCTCGTTGTTCTCATTTTCTGAGGAAGTCCTAGAAGTCCTTTCCCACGAGTGTTTTCACGGAGTATCACTGAAGATACCGTGAATGCCGCTGCCGAGCGTCATCCAATGGGAACTACGGTGCGTCCCCGTCAGTCTTCCCTATCAGATCTGGCGCTGCATGACTTCTGACTCCGCCCCCCACCCCAGCAAACCAAAATGACAATGAAAAGTAAACCTTTTAAGTCAGTTTAGGACACTGAGGCAGCCACGACAGCACAGCTAAAGACACTTATGAAAGAAAACTTCACACACCGCCTCAGAAAGCGGCGAGAACCACGGAGTGTGTTAGCAAAGACAGCGTTCTGAGGGGGATTAATGGCAATGTGTCTTTCATTGTAATAAATCTTGTTAATGTTAAATATTTATCTTTTGATCAGGCTGTGGTCTCTAGAATCTTAGGAAATAAAAAGACTTTTAACCTGACTGGTGGAGATACTACAAATCTTGTATCTACACAAAATATAATATACCTAATACAGTAATTAAGGAGCCAATATTTGATATTTATTTTCAAATTCAGTCCTCATGAAAACTCCACCCAGTAGTTATTAATATTATACCTAAGAAAGGCTGCAGGCACATACACATCTATTTAAAATAACTCATTTGTAACTTAGAATAATGCAATTTATTATTGGTTTATAAAGCATAGAAGTATGAATGGTAAACCAATGCCATTTTGGGCAAAGACTTCCAATTTTTCTTCTATTAAAATTTCAAAATATTAAAGTTAAAAAGTAAATTATAGTTCATTATATCTGTTCACATTTTCCCTTTGAGATTTATTCCCTTGTATCTGAATTTGGAAACCCTTTCCCCATTCAAAGATGAGAAAACAAGTCACAGTTTTTTCTAGCTTTTTAATTACTTGGCATTGTTTACTTTTCTCTCTTTGCTACATTTAGTTAATTAGCTTATCAAAAACTTATTATGATAAATAGTCTAAAGCTAAGCTCCAAGTAGACAAATTTTCTTCAAAAATTAATCATTTCTAGAATTTTTGTAAAGCATGACTAGAGCTTGGAAAAGGAAGTATGCATATCAGCGAGCTGATAATCGTGCGAAGTATTTCCATGATGTATCCAATCAATGAATTTTTATAGCATGGAGCATATCATATGGAAACAAAATAGCACTCTCAGTCATTGTCTGTCCAGGCTTGAAACATTTGGGTTGAGTTCCCAGTGGGGATAGAACTATGTTGGTTGAACGTCTGAATCCGCTTGCATGTAGACAGCAGAAATCACTGTACTGAAAGACCAAGAACATTGGCTTCACTGATTCTCCCTTTACTTTTGTCAAAGGTAAAGACTTAAAGTCTTATGCAGATAGTTGAAGGAGGGCTCCAGACAATATGCCACCAACTCCTCCACACAGGGTACAGCTATAGTGGAGATGATCCTTAAGTCAAATTGCTCTTAATGCAGCCAGAATTGGCTACAACTCCGTTGTATAGCAAATGGACTCATGTTACCTCACTGATTTTTTTTCCAAACAACAGCAATTTGAAGGCCTCTGGATAATAGCTTTACTATTGAACTTAAGCAGGTAAAAATTGCTGATTTCTGGAATTATAATTTAGAGAGGATGAAAATGAAATCAATATGCATAACATCTGGCTACCATCCAACACTGTTGATAGTATTAACATGCTCTGAGAATTCACTCTTGGTGTGCACTGCACATGTTGCATGCAATTTCCTATTCAACCTTCACAGCAATCCAGTGGCTATTATTGCCTCAAATAATTTATCTTTATTATGTAGGCATCTACCTAGGAAGCAGAGAACTATGGGTTTGAACTTGATTCAAGAGCCTCTATGCTGAATCACTGTATTGATTATTTGAATTAAGTACAATAACTAATTAAATTTTGAATGAAGAATAAATGACTAATTATTTGGGAAATATTATGTATAAAATAATATTACAGATAAAATGTAAAGCGAAACCATTATAATTATTGTACAAAAATTTCTTATTTAATGCACTCTCTAAAATTTATTTCAACAAATTTGAAAGTAAAAATAAGCCAGACATGTGGTGGTGCACTCCTGTAACTCCAGCACCCTTGGGGACTATGGCAGTAGGATCACAAGTTCAAATCCAGCCTGGGCAATTTAGCAACTTATTTTGCCTCAAAATAAAAAGGTGCTAAATATTATGGAAAGACCCTGGATTTTGTTTACAGAAACAAAACAACCAGATAGCCAAAACAGTAAACATATATCATTGATAGTTATTAAATATGTGGTGATTATATAAACACAGGATACCAACTACCAGAAAAGACCAATACTACGCTTATAATTTAATGCCAGCAATTATAGAAAACTCTCCAGAATTTTAATATATTTGCATGATTATTAACAAAAATACTTTCAATGTAATGTATATAAAGTTATCATATACACAATTTCAGTATAGTCACCACTGTATAAATTCAAATGTTTGGAAAGCATATCATCTTTACACTGTGAAATTATTTGAAAACAAAGAAAACAAGCTATTATTTCACTATTTATTTGTCTAAACTTATAAACATCAAGAATTGGTAGATCTCAAATAAAGAGATGAGGAATGTAAGTAAATCTTCAAAAACATAAAGCTTCCTAATATGGTAGGTGACTCTGAATATGGAAATACAGATACAGGAAAATTATTAAATATTGAAAGTGTCATGATAAATAAAGATGAGTAAAGTAAATTAGCATATAGGAAATACTTTATTTGTATTCTTTTCAATATACAGACTACTGAAGGAATCAGAAAATTTTAAATGTGTTACTTGGAAATAAAGATAAGTAATATGTCTAAAACAGTTCTTATGTTATTAAAATATTGGCCAGATTCTACTTTGTGGTTTCCATACGTCTCAAAATTTATATAGTGAAAATGTGTTTGGGTGATTATTTAAGATAATAAATATCTCCAACCATATAAATTACCATCCTTCTAGCTCTTTACAAAGAAAATTGCAGTATAACTCTAACACTAAAATTTTAAATTCCTAATCCAAGCTTTATTAATTAGTTGTAGCCCCCATTTCCTCCCTCCCTCCCTCCCTTCCTCCCTCCCTCCCTTCCTTCCTTCCTTCCTTCTTGCCTTTATTCCTTCCTTTCTTCTCTTGCCAATCATTCAAAAAATTTCCATTAAACATTCAGGATGTACTAGATTCTGTCTTATTTATTCTTTTGGTAGAAAGGCTCATAAGACAAAGTTCTTGCCATGTAGGATTTTAAGGTTTAGTGGGGGAAACAGACTTATTATAAAATAAACAAATTAAGCTATGAATAATTAAAAATGTTTTAGTGTGTCTAACTGTGGCAAAAGAGGGGTGTGAACAGTTCTATTTGGGTGCACCAAGGAAGGGTCTTCAAAGAAGGATGCCACAAGCACGGGGGTCAGAGGGAATGGTGCGTCAGTCACTAGGGGCATCAGGGTAAGCCTTGGCCAAGATCTGGGACATCATGTCCAATGGCTACACCAGAAGGTGCTCCTCACAGCCTAAGAAAAAGATGTTATTAGGAGAGAGTTAAGAAATAACACTAAAGAGATTGGCCAGTTAAAGAATATAGAAAGTTTCCACTCTTATTACTCTTCATTCCACCCCCGAGAAAGAAAGTGCTTCAAAAAGGTTCACAGAAATACTTTGAGGAGTCTCAATGCCAGCTGTTGGACTCATTCCTGTGCCACTCTTACAGACCAGGTAAAGCAAGGAGAGTTGTTTTTCTCCCTGTTGGCTAAAAATGTCATCATGTTTCCTCCAGTGATGCACTTTTATTGCACTTTTGGCACTTAGCACGTGCTTCTGTCTTTACATGTGGCCAGAGCACAGAGGTGGCTGAACTGCTTATCCTTGGTAAGAAGCCTGACTCTGTCTCCTGTGGTTCCTGTTTTATAGGATTAGGAGTCTTGATGGATCAAGCGCCTCATTTCCCAGGTGAAGAGATGCCTCTAGTCCTTGGATAGGACACTGGGTCTATACTTATCCCAGTAGAAATGATGCCCAGTTAGCTCCTTCCACATTAGGTTTGGGCTCTGGTAATGAAAAATATATCTTTTCATTATATCAGTATGTACTACCAGTTCACTCCCTACAAAGCTCTCAGAATATGGTTTCTGTGATTTCAGAACTTGGATGATTCAGCATTTTCTAATCATAATAGTATCTGTCTGTCTCTCTTCCTTTGTATGTCCATTCAGCAAGGGCATTGTCATCAGGGGGCCTTATATACCATTCTGAGGCAAGGAGGTATACTCAAGGACTTATGAAATGGGTTTAGATAAGCATTTCTAAAAGATCCTTGAGGCACTGAGGCACTGGGAAGTGACAGGGTCAGGTACTGATCCTAGAGGCCGATTAAACAAGAGATGGGAGGACCTCAGAAAAAGAGAAAAGGATAAAAAAGATAAGCAAAGACATAGTATAGCCAGTGGGTTTAGTAATGACTAGAGAACGGCTCTGAATGGGAAATCGGGTGATTCAACTCAACTAGAGAATTTGCTCAGCATGGAGAAGGACAATGATCTATACATTCAACATTCCAAAACAAATGAGTTTAGGGTACCTTTGGGAAATAAATGTGGAGACATGCAGGGAGGAGACTTGATAAATGACTCTGGCCCCTGTGAGAAAAGCCAAAGCAGATGGGAAGTCACTGGAGTCATAGATTTAGGTGAAATCAACTAGGGTGTTTGGAATACAAAGGCCACAGAGCTGCGAGTAGAAACAGTGGAAACGTATGATTCTAAGATGAATAGAGCATGAAAAAGTGACACAAAGCAAGGAAGACTGAGAAGAAATTTTCTAAGATGTAAGATTCTAGAATTTCTGTCTAGCCTAAGACTATGAACTGGGTACCAAATCCAGTCTGCAATCTGATTTTGTTACGCACACAAACACACACACACACACACATATACACACCAAAATTCATTTATTTACATGTTAGTGGTTGTGAGGCTACAAAGCCTAAAATATTTATGGATCTTTCAGAAAGCTTGCTGTCCCCCACTTTAGATCACAGAGGCATAACAGAGTCACCATTTTTCTTAAGTGTCAGCAGACAACTTGGACATCTCATCTCTCTCTATTGATCTTGCAACTGCTGGGAGAAGGGAATTCTGTTAGTTATAAAATTAGCTCATCAGCTCCTATGTCAACTGTAAATAAAACCTGGAAAAGAAAAACGTAAAGTATTTTATCAAAGTGGATAGTGCCCTCACTAATCAATTCCTCATCACAGGGAGAATTAAAAAGAATATGATCTTTGGTTTAGCAGCATTCCCTCCACTTTGGCTAACTGTGCTGAATGGAACATTGAGGATGTGTTGGAAGATACTGGGTAGATGAGGGATTATTAGAACCAGAAACCAAGAGCATTAAAATCATTCCTCCATCTGGAAATCTATGGATTGGATGAAGCTAGCTGCAATGTTCATATACAAGTATAAAAGGCATAGATTGTCGATATAAATAGAAGACCCGAACCAGGGAATCAGCTAAATGCTGCAGAAAATTCTCATGACTATCTTTTCCATGGCTTCAGGTTTTCCAGTGATGTATTTTTACAATTAGGTACCATTGAATATTATGGGTACCATTAGGAGATGCTATGATTGTTGCATATCATTGCTGAAATAGCCAGTGTTTCCTATTTAAAATATCAGTATCTAAAAGCATTTGGAGAAATACGTATGATTTAATAGAAACAAAGTAATCTATCTTCTGGGAAAGGCTTAAGAAGATTAAATGGAACTCAGTGAGCTGGCCTTGAACCTTAGTCTCTCTTTCCCCACATCTGTTATGATTATCTGCCCTTACAAGCTGATGCTTATTGGTTGGGAAGAAAGAACATTAATGAATTCATCTTGTTGAGAGCCTTTATATAAGCACATCATTAATCAGACCACAGAGAATAAGTAGATGGTCTCTTACTATCTCTTCCAGACAAGGCTGTCTGCAGAATTTGAAAAGTAAAAACCTGGGTCTCTTCTTGAAAAAGCAGGGAAAATGTGCCATTAAAATGGTAAAATACACAGCTTTTTTTCTGTTCCATGGTCTTTTTTTCCTCAGCTGGTCAGTGTTTTTATTTGTTAATCTTGTTCTGGGTAAAGAAAAGAATTAAAATTTTAAATCTGTATCATTGAATCTTTATATTGTGAGCTACCAGTTTTAACTGTTTTAACTGTAACATACACACTGTTGAGTAGCACACAGAATCACCAAAGTGAGAAGCCTGGTACAAACTCAAACATGCATAGGTATTTAGTTCTTACCACAGCAGAGGAAATTCTGTACAAAACTAAACTGCATTTACATCTTTTAACAACACTCTCAACCTTTATTTACTGATAGTAAGGAGAGATAGGTTGATTTCCTTCTCTGCCCTTCCATGTCATTCTACCTGGCTGGCTAATGTAGGCAAGTAAGATGAGTAAGAACGGATATAATCCAGATTTTGGTCATCGTGTGTTTTAGAGATCACCATCACCTTTCTGCACTGGAAGGAAGCTCCTATTGAAAAGAGTGGTCCTTGTGTAGGTCTGTCAGGCCCCTACTTTCTTAGTTATAGATGAAACACACTTACCTATGATCACATGGAGCTTTCTGAATTCCATCTGCCAGGGGTCCACTGAAATTCTGTGCCCAAGTGACACTGTGATGAGCATTTGTGAATGGGCATCCAAGGCCAGCCCATGATCATATGGCATCTTATCTTCTCTGCCAGTGTGCATACTACATTGTCTCATGGAACTTCATATAAGCAACACAAATTTGAACATAAAATTGTGATTTTTTTTCCATATATCAACAACAGAGCATGAACCTAAATCACTGGAGGCCCTTCCGAGCATGGGTGTTGTGCAAATGCACAAAGCTGGGCATCCCACTAAGGCTGCTAGCCTCTAGGTTGCGAGAGAACCCTGCTCCCATTGGCTGTTGTGCTGCAGCATCTCCAGGATCAGCCAGCGGCACTGGGAACTGAGTACATGAAGCCTGTTTGTGTCCATCCTGCTGCAGCTGCAATAGGCTCTGGGTCATCCTCACAGCTATCTTGCAACTACTCAACAGCTGCCAGCAATGGTTCCGTTTGCTCCGGTCATGCAGGCGAGGGCAAGACTGAACATTATAAACACCCACTGGTTGAGAATCAGACAGGTATCAACTTAGGTGTTCCTGCTAGGGAGGGGAGAGCTCTCCAGGTAGCCATAGACTTCTCCCAACAATGGGCACTCTGTCTCTCCACATTGGCCACCTGGGTTTAGGGTCAGCGCTCCAGCACAGGGGTGACAAACCCTGTGGTGTTTTTTTTTTTTAATTTTTTTAAAAAAATAAAAGTACAAAAACATATTAACAAACAGACACCAATTAGCATAAAAAAATAGTACAATCACAACTGATCTATAGGCAAGGTGACATGGTCTCAACAGTGGTTATTGCTTTATCCATTGATATCTTTGAAGTGTAAATATATGAACCCATATACAGACATGCAAAATTGGTCAGACCATTAATCCTCTCAACAACATAAAAACACAAAAACAAAACATCCAAAGACAGAGAACAAAACAGGCAAACAACAACAACAAAAACAAACAAACAAACAAACAAAACCACTAATAGTTGCTGCTTTGCATATTGATATCTTCGAAGTGTGTGTTCAGGATAATACATACAGACATACAATATTGATCAAATAACCCGTCACCAATTATTCCTTAGCATTAAGTGATATAATACAATAGTAGAACCATGTTAGCCCTCCTGCATATATGTATATTCATATATACATACATACATTTTTGTCTCTTTCTTTTCTCCTTTCCCTTGTCCCATCTGTTCTTTGTTTTAGAACAGATTTCCTTCATGTCTCTTAGTTTATATTCCCACGCTCGGGTTCTTACACCAGTGATACAATGCGTTGCCTGCACATGTATCGCTGATTTATTTCACTTATGAGTATGGACTCCAGTTTTGACCACTTGCCCACAAAGTTCCCAAAACTGTCTTTCTTTATAGCTGAATAATATTCCATTGTATCCCTGTGGTGTTAAACACTCCCAGTTCAACCAGGCCCAAAGTCCTTGCCATGCTGTCGTGGAATAGTGACAATGGGGCAGCTTGACCTTGAAAATCCTGCCCACAAACAGACATGTTCGGGTGTGCTGTTTCAGGTACAGCACGGGTCGCCATCCTCAACGTGTTTCACTGCACATGGGGGCCTTCACTCAAACCTTGGCCGAGCACAAAACACCTGAGGGAATGAACACGAGTCTATCTTCTCTGAGGCTTATACCTTGGGTTTTATTTATCCAATGTTCACTTAGCCTGAGCTTTTCTCTGAAGGTCTGTTATGGTGGGGGGAGATATTTGAGGCCAATCCCAGTAAATGCTTTGAAATCTTAAATTTTAATCATGGAAATTCATGTAAATTTTGCATCGTATCCATAAAATAACCAAATTTGTTTTTATATAAAACCAACTCCCTTAAATAAATGACTTAACTTTCCTGTCAGACATTCAGAAGAAGTGGGAAGTATTTGTCCTGTGGCCTTACATCACCCACCCACACAAATTGTGAAGAACAGAGGCATATTCTCCATTCATTTGTTTTTCCTCAAAAAATATTAACTGAGCACTCATTAAGGCAACATGCTGGGTACCAAGGATGTGAAGGTATGTAAATGTACACACAGTCCTTAGATTCCCAAAGCTGATTGGCTGACACTGGCCTGGATAAGAGACTGAGATAAGTCTGGTGTGAATTTATTGGAATTACACCGCATGGTCCCATTTTGTACTTTTGATAACTAAGCTCATAAAAGACAAGAACTCTGGCCCCAGTCGTTAACTTTCTCTTAAGATAGCATTGTTTGTCTGGGGGTGGTTGTGAAGGTACAAAGTAAAATGGAAAGAAAATAAGAACCAGAAAAATTATTGTCCAAAGCGGCGTTACAAGGTAGATTCATTAGTAAAAGAGAACTCCATCTCTGGTTAACTGAACTGCATTGAATCACTGTAAAGTAATTCAGTGCTGACAGACAGGATGGGCCGAATGACCTTGTTCCCTGTATTCCATTTCTGGATTTTTATGAGACTTTTCCACATCACTGGAAAGTCGTCTTAGTCAATCAGTTTTACGTGTTTGGTTTGGATCACTTTCCCAAGGTAGATTAAGATCCAAGTGTGCTTTTGTGTTTTTAACTATATTAATTGCTTGATCAACTCCCATTTCAGAGAAGCTCAGGGAAATGTTCCTGCTTCTCTGAAAACTGCTTCCCAGTGTGTTTTTCCCTCCCTCATTTGTTAACCCTGCATTTTCCATGCAAATTAATACAAATTTTGCACTCTGGCACTAGTAAATTGCATTTATATTTAAATTCCATCAGAAGCTTTCATGTGTGATTGAGCTTGTTTATGTTATTTCTTCCAATGATGGAGATCTAAAGTCAGTCTTTAACTCAGTGATAATGGCAGACAAATTTTATTCTCAAAAAATATTTCTAAGTAATTAAAAATGTGAGAAAGAGAAAAAAGTGCTATTGAATGCAGACATTTTTCTTTATGAGTAACAAAATTCATAGAATGGATAAAGGATTAAGTATTTTGAAATAACCACCAATACAACCATTTGCATATTTTCAGTTTTTTTGTACCGGGATGACTGTTAGCAGTGAAAAAAAATTCTCTATCTTCAGAAAAGCAAAACAAAATAATTCACTAGTTCCAAATAGATCATGTATCTTCCTGAGGTTTGTGTCATTAATATCTGACCTCAATTTTGCCAAAAAAAATCTTTCCCAGAGTGGTTTTGTAGGCCTTTTCAGCAGTATTAGAGTTAGTGCTCATAGTACAAGTAAAAACTGACAAATTTTCTCTAGGAAATTGCAACTAATGACATTGTATGAATAAACAATCCATCATTAATTTGGGTACAATATTTCTAGATATTTCTGAAATATATCTTTTTATTTTTATATATTTATTTATTTATTTATTATTTTTTTCGCGGTATTGGGGATCGAACTCAGGACCCTGTGCCTGCTAGGCAGGCACTTATTCCACTGAGCTATATCCCCAGCCTGAAATATATCTTTATAATATTCTACAATAGCACATATTCTATTTAAAATTCTAAAATTGACATATTAAAGCATTTAAAAGTTTGATATTTTCTTTGCAAAGAAATACAAATTACTTCAGAGATCTGTTCTTACAATAGTGGCAGCTCACTTGAAAAGGAAAACAAAGAGCACCAAAAATATAACTGGCCTCAGATGATGATATGAGATTCTTCTAAACTCAATTTACGCAGGGCTAAATTTTTGTGAATATTTCTTATGTGCTACTTTTAGAGTCCTGCATTCCTAATAATGAACACACAGCTACCATTGTCTTTCCTTCAGTTCCATCCATTTTTTTCTAATCCCACTTCATGTTAGCCAAATTGTTGGCCTCCAAATGTCTAGGTACCTTCAACTTCATGCTCTACTAAAAGCAAATATTTCTATTGCCTATTAAAATAATAGATTCCGGGGCTGGGGATATAGCTCGGTGGAATAAGCGCCTGCCTAGCAAGCGCAGGGCCCTGAGTTCGATCCCCGGTACCGCCAAAATAAATAAATAATAATAATAATAGTAATAATAGATTCCTCCATATTTATACCTGTCTTTCACACTGCTCTTCATTTTTTCAATGCAAATTCCACCTTCTCAGTGAATTTATCCCTAATAGTAATGGCTCCTATCTTTGAAATACTACATTTAGGATAGTTTGAAATTTAGTATTAAAAAGAAATATCAAACATGTGTTTTCGGGTCAAGCCATGGTTTAAATGAAAACTGGGTACTAATTGTATATCCTTGGGCAAACAAATTTCTTACACTCTGCTTTTGTTCGTGAAATAGGAATCTCAATACCCATATGTGTGATCAAGATCAAATTAGATAATTTAATAGAATTCTTGGTCTAGTGTCAATCCAATAGAAAGGGACCAAGACTAGTAGCTACTACTATAATGCTCTTACTACGCACATTTCATTCAGGGCAGATTGCCTGATTAGTTGAGAGAGGACCAGTGTATTTCCCTAAGCAGATGATTATGCTAAGAAAAATGCCTATTAATTTGCTTTTATCAATCACAGTATCTGATACACTGTCATTTTACTTACTAAATAATCTTGAGGTGTTTTCTTCTGTAAGTATACTAAGTGGCTAGTCACTTAGAAAATAATCCAACCATTTTTTTTTTTTTTTGCCCAAGAGTGGGGGAGAGAAGAGAAAGGGAGAAATGAAAGAGAGAGAGAGAGAGAGAGGACATCAGAGAGAGAGAGAGAGAGAGAGAGCATGTGTATTCACACTTAAATGGATAAACAGGTTTACCTGGCAACTTCTGAACTGAAGAGTCAGCTAACTTTTTATTCCCATAGCAAAAACAAACAAACAAACAAAAAGGACATCAAAAGATTGATCACTGTCGCCGATATATTTTCAGAGTATTATCAGAGAAGATAATTCAAGACAAGTTTTCCTAATAATAGAGTCTTGAAATTTAATCTAGTCAATGATATTTAGCTCAGTATCAAGTTTTGAAGTTTTTTTTAGCTTTAGGAAATTATAATTTCTCAGTAACTAAACTTGAGAAATAAAAGACATCTTGCTAGCATAATTTGTAAAGCATTTGGTGGTTAAAATAAGAAAAATTAGCCTTTGAGTGAAACTTTAAACACGTTTGTCAAAAGCTAGCAGCCAAAACACAGGAAAGCAATTTATCCAAAATTAGATTGCTCTGAAATACTAAGGTTAATGGAACCAAGGGAGGAAAAAGGTGGTGAGATAATTTGGCATCGTTAAAACCTTCAACTCGATGGGAGATAATCTAAGTTAACTATGTGAACCTTAACTCATGTCTTAAAAATGCTCCAAAAAATTGGGAGTTGTTAGAAAAAAGTATTCCAAGAAGAGCACAGGATGATTTTTGAATCTATGTTTGAGAATTATAATGTAAAATCCATTGAAATCCTTTTCTGGTGAGACTGTTTTTAACATATAAATAACTTCACTACATACCCAAATCTACAAAAAGGAAACAGGTGTTAATACCAGTGTGAGAACAAGTTCAAACTGTGGCATAACCTGTTATAAAAAGAGTTTTATATTTGAGTTACAAAAAAACTCTGGGGATCATTTGGGGCTTTTAGAATAATAGACAGAAACAATATAAAAGTGAAACTGGGCCTGGGATGAGGGTGCCTTGTGGAATATGTATTAGTTATTTACATTAATTGAATTAAATATTTTACTCACAGTCATCCATTTACCTATATGTAAATATTTAAATATGTCTTGAGAATTATGATCATCACCAAAACAACAAAAGTGAAATCATGAACTCTGCTTTCCTTTAATGGAAATGAATAATGATAGTTTATTTTCGCAGATTCCCTTGGACCTATTATGAATACTTAGTGTTTAGTATTTTTAACATCAAATAATCCTATTAGAATGACTTTTTCCCTCATAGGCCTCGAAGAAATCAGAAACGTATAAACAAGCCAGTATCCTAAGCTATAGCATTTATATTTTTGAAAAGAGTAATATTATTTGTTAGGGATCTTGTTTGGTCATTTATAAATAGTCACCTCTGTAAAGCAAAAAATAACCTTGTTTAAAAAAACCAGTAACATTGTTGTTCTATTGTCACCTGCTGGTAATTGAAAATGTGTTTCTGTCAGTTCTACCTAAGATGGAATGTAATTCCTTCTGAGATCTTGATCTTAAATTGCTAGCAAGAAAGGCACACAGGAAAAGGAGAAGTCTTTACTTGTTGTTTGCACGGGTAATTTTGTACTGCCCTTTCTGATAATGTGAGTTATTATTCTTACTGACTCTTGGAAGGCAGCAATAGGCTTCTATATTTCTATGGCTCTGTTTTACTCAATTGATATGGAAGTGAGTCTCCGCCTGGTTTGGAACACACATTTGTAATGTTTATTTTAAAATAAAATCCAGATTGCTTTGTTAGAACAGCCATCTCTACACAGTAAATAGCTAAATCCTTGCTATGATTTTCTAAACTTTGTTTCTTTGGAGAGAGCACAAACTGGCTCTAGAACATGTGTAACCTCAGCTTAAAGTATAACAATGATTACAGGAAATTAGTCTGAGTTTCAATATTATGAGTCCTGAATAATTCAGACTGTTACCAGTCTTGATTAGACAACTAGCCAAATCTAATGTTTTAGAGTGATCACACTCTGCAAGGCTTATCTGTATTTGAAGGAATGCAAACAGAATTTTAATTACATTTGAAACACTGCCCGAGGTAATCATATCACAGAAAATACTGAAGAGCTCTAAAATTCATTTTTCCTCATTGGAAGGCATACATAAGACAGCTGGAAGTAAGAATAAAATTCTTTCTTAATTATCAGAGAATTTAAAAAGTAAACAAACTGATTTAGATGTGATTATATCTTCTCATCAACCAAGTTTAAGGAGTCATTTAATCCTGGAGTTGGAATGGATTAGAGGATATGGAAGTACCTCTTTTCATTGGAGCTAAGATTCCATATATATTAGTCCAGGCGGAGGTGATCCTGACTGTTTAAACCCTTCTAGCAATTGAGAGTTTCCTACTTAGCAAAGCTAACCTGTTTACAAAAAGTTCTAAATGTTAGACGTGTTCCTATATTGAGGCAAAAGATTGGCTTCCTCCCCAGAACTTCATTTTATTGTTCTTTGGGCTGTCCTGCGGAGTTAACAGAGTAAATCTAATTAACTCCTGTTTCACATGACAGTCTTTCAAATATTTGAGATACCTACCATGACCAGCATTTGTGGGTTCTGTGGTTCAATGGTGTTAATTTTATTAGTTTTGATTTCCTGTGCACTGCAGGGATCTAGAAATGGGGTTACTTCTTTTTCCTTTTTTAACCACAATAGGGTATGTTTTTAAATGGCTACTCTTCTATTGCTTTTGTTAAATTGTGTAGGCCCTTTGCTAAATTAAGGACATCAACTCTTAAATATTTTATATGTGTATATTTTTGGTGTTTAAAGTTTTGAATCTTTAGACCCATAAACATTTGGACTTTTAAGCAATAAACCTGTATTATACTGTGTATAAAATAAGGCATTGATTAGAATATAGGTGAAAAATTGCAACCTCATATGCCATAATGTATTGACTTACAAGAAATAGGGTCTTGTGGTACACAGGTGTTAGAAATATAAATCTGGGATCATTGTGTATGCAGACTTTAAGGTGTTATTATAATGAGTAGCACTTACACATTCATTTACAGTATAGTGTAAGAGAGACAGGTACACTTACATTTAGGGTGGTATCAATCTTACTGTATGTTATTCTTAAATATGCAGATAAACTTGTGCATGCTTCAGTATGTTTATTTCCTGAGGCATTCTGAAAACCACATGTTGCAGATGAACAAATACTGTACAACTTTTAAGTCTGAAACTCATCCACTATGTAGCTGAAGAGTGTGTAGAGGACTAGTAATGGTGTGAATTGGCAAGGTCAGAAAGGAAGTTTTCAAATCCTGGATCTTCATGGAGGCTTGGAATTCATCATATACATTGCATTATGCATTTCACTGTGTGTAAACCAGAGCTCAGTTGGAAAGTAAAGGAGAAAACCAAAGAAGTGAGTTTTATAGTTCACATGGCAATATCAGGACATGGATTAATTTCTTAGCAAGTAAACCATTGCACTGTAGTTTTCCAAATGTTAATACATCTAAAGATCCAAATCCTCAAATCTGTAGGAGCCAGAGGAGGAAGGTTTAATGTATTATGGACCTTCCACAAATTCAGAGGATAAAACTTGATTTTGTGGCTGCAGTGATGCATAAATCCCATAAAGCTAGTCAGCCACTGGCTAATGTTCTAAAATCTCTAAAGCATCAGTTAGAGCCAGGGAGAAGTCCCATTTAACTGGGCATCATCGAAGATGCTTTACTGATAAAGCAGGACCAACAGCTCTGTCTGAGGCATTGCTGCACAAGAGTTCCCCTGAAAGTAATGGGATCACGGTACTTTTATTAGCCTTTCTCACAAAGCATCGGTTTAATGAATCTTTGGGTAGGAATTAACTTTTTTCCCCTTTGGCACCCAAAGAACTCTGTGTAGTTAAGGTCACTTCAGACTCCTGAGATACCTCAACAAAAGAGATGTCTCAGCTTCTTGTGTCTGTAAAGTGGTACAGTTGCCACTGGGAGGGCCTTTTAAACAATGCATGAGGAGCTCATAGAAAATATGCACGAGCCAGAGCTTTATGCTGCAAGGGTAAGTACAGTCTCCTAAAGATGAATGATTCTGGAAAATGTTTAGTCAGGTGAAGCAGGAGGCTCAAGGATGATAATTATCTTTCACACACAATTGTCAAAAACAAAACCATGAATTGTGCAAAAATCTACAATTTTTCCTTTCTTAAGTGAGTCTAAAGCATATGAACAGAGCAATATTAATGGATTTTAGAGATCACAATAAAATGAAAATATTAATTTAGAGTTATTGCATGACTATAGTTCCTTCTTAAACATTTTACTTTTACTGGTATCCACCTATATTTTGGAGTAAAAAAAATGTAGAACTTACCAATTATCAGTCATCAAAGAATGTATGTAAATGGGCAAAATAGAAAATAAACATGAGACAAAGTCCTTATGTCAAAGGTATTATGATTGGGTTCAAAGAATAAAATTAACACACTTAACCAACACGTAAATGATGAGATAGTCATAAAGCTAAATAATCTGGCATCTAATTAAATGCTAGATGGCCATCAATGCTAAGAGAGAAGGTGTCATTATGGGCTACAGTGGTCATGGATATGTTTTTTTGTATGTGGAATTGAACTCATGACCTCAGGCTAACCAGGCAAGCACTTATGCCATTGAGCTATATCCCTGCTCAATGGATATTGTTATAAAGGACTATGGTTCTAAAGGTGTAAAAAGTATGAAGGATTGGAATTCAGGATGATGAAGAAAACAGTATTTTTCTGGATAGCTTTTGGGCAGTAGTAAAGGGGTAAAGCTAACTGACACTGAAGACCGGTGGAAAATGTAGATACTTTAAAATGTTAATGTTTTACAAGCCAAAGATGTAATCCAATGTGAGAGGAAATAGAAAACTGCAAATTTTTGAGCAAGATAGCAATGGGATGGTGGTGAGCTAGGTAGTAAAGGAAGGCAGCAGAGTGAAACCTACCCACACCCTATACTCCAAGTCTGAGTGGTCCTCAACTGATGGCCAGGACTGGCCAGGACAAGGCACCCGACTTCTCTGCATCTAGCAATATGTAAAAAGAACGTGGATGTGCTAGATGAACTGTAAATTATGACCCACATAGAAGACAGTGGTATTTTAATATTACTCTGGAGTGGTGTTGGCAGGAATAAGGATCTAGAAAAGTTAGTTAAAAAGAATTTCTGTGTAAGAGGATGAGGACCAGGACCATGTTTGCTAACGACTCAAGACTAAACTGAAGATTTAAATACAGGAAAGGGAATTATTTAGTCCCCTTGTATTCTAATGCCTGATTTCCATCTAATGCAGTAAACATCTTTCCTGTTTTATTGGTTTCAAAATACACTTCAGGTCATAAAATTATAATTCTTCATCAATAGATATTTTATGTAAAAATAGCATTTTTTCATAATTTCCTCAATTATTGCCTAGCAAAATACCACACAACTCTTCACAAAATGTTAATTGATGACAACTGTTATTCTATCTAACAAAGATACATGTTGAAACAGGTTATTACAGTTAAATTTAGCTAAAATTCCCCAAACAGTAATAAATGAATGATGCTCTCATTTCCTTAGTTTTTTCTGAGTGGGGAGGGCGAGAATTTCCATATATATTTTGCTCACTGGTTGTGACACGCGAGAGAAGTACATTTTAAGTTTCACTTTTGCCTGATCAGTCAGAAGAATGGAGATGCTTATGATAAAGCTTTATATATAAAAAAGTGAACATTTTATCCCTAAAAGAAAACCAGCAAAGACTAGGTTTTATTTTTTAAAAAATCCATTAGGAGAGAGAGATAAGGAAAGTCTTGTTTCAAATCCATATGAACTGCAGACAGGCTGATAGTTGGGAACATAATTTGATGGTTTCTGTATATTTGCACACATACTGTTAGCGGCAGAGCAAAATCAGAGGCATGTATTTTCTCTTTATTTCAGAGAACCCTATGAATTTAAGGTTGGCAAAATCTATCACACAAGCTTGTGATAGCAATAAGAGATAAGAACGCCAGGAAAGGAAGGGCTTTCTGTAAAAAGTGCCTTAGAAATTTCTCATCACACAAAACTGATAAAAACCCAACATGCAGAGCACACGAAGAATGCCAAGGGCTAAAATGAGATCGCTCCCCAAACAGAACGATATTGTAGAGAATCGGTTTGGAAGGAAGGACGAGGCAGGGGCGCGGGCAGGATAACAGGCAGATGCCCTTGGTGAGAGCAAGACTCACAGACAGTAAGCATCTCAGAGGTTCCACCAGGGAGGCCTGCTCCTGCACCAGTACCTCTTGGTGAGAAGGGCTGCTTATTAAAGGCTGGGTTCTCTCTTTACATACTTTCTAACTGTCTGTTTTACACTTCTTGGTATATTTATTCATATGCCAACTGTGTGGATTGAATTGTATCCTCCAAAAACATTAGCTGGGGTTCTTATCATTGTCACCTGTGACTCTGAGCATATTTGGAAGATGTCTTTGCAGATGTAACTAAAATATAAGTTGCGATGGGGGTCATACTGGATAGGGCAGGTCCTCAGTGCAATACGACTGATGACTTTGGAGGAAGACAGAGACACAGAGACAGACACAGACACTGGACACACAGAGAATGCCACAGGATAATGCAGACAAAGCTTTGAGTAGTACATGCATAAATCATGAAATGTCAAGGATTGCCAGAAATATCAGAAAATAGGAGATGAGCATGGGAAAAATTCTTCACTTAAGGTCTTCAGAGAGAAAATGGCTCTGTTGACACTTGGATCCTGGACTTCTATCCCCTAAAGAGAAAATAAATTATCCCCTTTGAGAAAATAAATTTCTGTTACTTTAAGCCATCTAATCTGGGGGCTTCATTACAGCAGCCCTATGAAACTAATATATCAACTATAATCCATCATTAATTATCATTTGTAAAATCTTCTTCAATGAGATGACAAGCTCCATGTAAGCAGGATCTATGTACGACACTTTTCTTATCTGTCCCTTAGCCCCAAGCACCTAGCTCACTATTACAACAGAAGCCAAGCCCACATTGTAACCAAAAATGCCATGCAGTGTTCTGGAGTTCAAAGCTAAGACTGTTGAACAGGTGGCAAATGGGTGCTAAAACCTGCTGGATGCTAATTGCCAAATGGATGAAGTCTCTGGAGTGTATTTGTCCTAAAGCAAATTGCTGTATATTTTACTTTGTAATTGTTTTCTAATGATTTCTATGTTCCCTGCTTCCATAAAATATTTTACTTAAGTGACTAACTAACTAGCAAACAGAACAATTAAAACAAAATGAAAAATGGTAGAGGGAAAGAGAAGGATAAGGAAAATCTACTTTCAGCAAGGAGTTAATTATTACAATTGAGAGCTAAATATACCTTTGAGCTTACCGGCAGCCGAGGAAAAAAGGTTTTATGTTTGGTTTTGGATCAAAGGGAAGCTACTTAATATCTACCTGAAGAGATGAATTTTCTCATAAAGTCTTTTAAGAATTTTTGTGTAGATTTTATATATAGTCAGCAAACTAGTTCATTTGATCATTACTTGGCAAAATAAATTGACATAGTTTGTAAGTGGATATTTCTTAAGTAACTTTTAATAGGACTTTAAGGATATTTTTAGATTTAGTCATTCATTTATTTTACAATAATTTTAAAGTGTCTTAGTACCTGTACAAGGTGTTAAGATGTAAATGTAGTCTTTAAAGAACCACTGAGTAGTGGAAAAACAAGTTATAAGGTAGATATTATAATAATAGGTGGGAGGTACAGTGCCAAGAAAAAAAAAACACAAGAGCTCTGAGATACACAGAACCTACCCCATAACACAGCGTGAGGATGTGACTTAAAATAAAACTAAGTGGGAACTGCAATGGCATGTTCCAGTTGTATTTCTTTCCAATAAGCCAGCAGGACTAGGGTGGACCTGGAGAAAGTGGAGACATTGAAAATCCACAATCTGTGGCCTCATTTGACCACTAGGTATATTTTATTCACTCACAGAATCATGTAACAAGTTTTGGTACGTGTAAACATTTAATTTTAAAAATTTGACTTCTGGTCTCTCTGAAAATGGGAAGAGCCAGACCACGTAGAAGTGGTTGAATTGTTGTATGGATCATCCAGGTGTGGGAGCCCCTTGCCCTGGATTGTGTCCTATACTAAGTGAGAATCTTCCATCAGTTTGTGGTGTTTATAGAGCAGGTTCTTATGACAGACAATTTCTCTCTGAGCTCCGAGTATTATAACTTGTTTTTCAAAGTAACTTACGCTTATGGATTGAGACATTCAAGTTGCATAGTTGTCATTCTGTGGTACAAATTGAAGGCTGCTTTTATCATTGCCTGAGCATGACAAGCTACTATCAACCAGTGTAAGCTGCAAGGGGACCTGAAAAATATGCAGAGATGATTCCTCTCTCCAGAGAAGAGGATTCATCTCTTCTAGCCAATGATGAACAAGGAATCCGAACACAGAGTTATGCCATACCTCACATGGAAAGTTGCACGAAGAGTAGCAAAGACAAAAACCGCCACGAACTTAGCACTGGTGATGTGTCAGCCATTATGTTCATGTTGATCTGCATTTTCTCACCTAATCTTCCCAATAAACACATGTGGCCTAAGTTGTCATCGTCATTCTATCAGCAAGGAACCTGAATCCCAGGCAAAGATTAACAATTTGCTCACATTTATGGAGCTAATAAAAAAGTCACAATTCAAACTCAGAATCGTCTGACACTAAATACTGACTTATACAAGACTAGACTAGTCCACCTACAGTGTAAAAAGTTGCCACAAAAGTATATTCCAGGCAAACAAACTGTACACATTTGCATACCAGCATGTTTATAAACTCTATAACACACACACACACACACACACACACACACACACACACAAAGATATTACTGTGTGTGCAATAATTTAACAATTACGACAGAAACAGGCCATCTGAAACCATTTGCAGAATTACGTGTTGTATGAGATGCGGTGCAAGGTTTCCTGTGAACATCAAAGAAAAACTGCATCGCTAATACACTGAGGAAGATGTGGGGGTGGGTTGGTGTTGTTTTAAATATGATTAATAGTAAGACATGATTGATGGTCTCGGGGAAGGCTTTCAGGAAGATGATTTGATTTATGTTACTGGAATGCAGGGAAGCAAGGCCATAGAGGGTTCTAGACCCCTGCTCAGGGCAGGCTCTGTGGCTGCCAATGCGGGCTGGTTGATGGGGTTGGGGATGGCAAGTGACATACTAATTATTTGTCTTTTCTTTATAAACGTGAAATATACCCATCAGCCAAAAGTGAGAGGTGTGGGGATGTTGGGGATTTGATAAGAGGGAAGAAGTTATGAAAGAGACATCTTATTTATGAGAAAACTATTTGTGGAAGGATGAGTTCTGTCACCACAGAGGTCATAGTCTAGAGGCTATTTTCCTAAGAGACCTTTTCTTGGCTGTTTTAATACAGATCCTCCTCAGCCTTCCCACAAACCTGCCAGAATTTGAAAATAACCTAGGTTTGAAGTGCAGTAATACACCCCTCCTGCTGCATGCCACAGCTCAGTGAAACAGCACATCATAGAGGCCCAGTGGTTTCCTTCCGGGACTGGTGGGCACCTGGGAGCTGCTTCAGCTGACACTACTCAGCATTGCAGGAGACGACGGCACAATATATTGGTAGCTGAGGAAAGTTTTTGAGCTCAAAATTCGAAATATATACCAAGAGTGCTGGGAAACACCGGTACTCCCAGCACTCTGAGAGACTGAGACAGGACAATCCCAAGTTTGATCCCAGCCCAAGCAATTTAGCAGTTTAGTGAGACCCAGTCTCAAAACAAAATCTAGAAAGGATTGGGATGTAGCTTAGTGTGAAGGCCCTGGGTTGAATTCCCAGTATAGGAATCTTGAAGTGGACTATTCAAACTCACTGCCTGTCACTGTGTCTTCTGTGCTCTTCTTAACCCAGTATAAGGGAGATGGGGGAAGAGGGAGGAGAGAGATTTTTCCCTTCTACTGAATGGTACCACGTTCACACCAGGGTAAGGTAATAAAATTGCAATTTGAACCATCCTGAGTTGGGAACTATGAACATTCAGAAGCTGCCCCATCCTAGCCCTCACCATGAAGCTGTCCTGGAGGGCTACTGGCCCCTGTGTTCACTCTTCTGTCTTCCTGAGTCAGCCTGCTTTTAGAGTGAGAAACCCTACACCAAGCTCAGTGTTCTCCACGGTATTTGTGAAATAAATGGTGGACGTATGGAAGGGCTCTGCACCAAGAGAGCTGATGCTTACTCTTAAGTAGATCCGGAGGCATGTATGACTACTTTCAACCACCTCTAAAAGTGCCCTCTCATAGAACGAAGCAACCAAAAGCTATTTACTAAATAATCAATAATGCTGTCCTTTTGCTTAAAGATTAATCATAATTCCTCCTAGAACAATGCCCACATGTACTTTTAAAGTAATTGTACCAATACCACAGAATAAACTGATATAAAACTTTAAAATTCAGAGATCTCCTGTTGGGGAAATGACTCACAAGGATATAATTTTCCCAGCCCAGATCTTATAAGACAAAGCCTCAGCAAAGCCAGTGCCTCTTCGTGGCAAAGTCAGTAAGAACCTATGTAGAGTGAAAGGAAGCGCGCAGCCTCCTCTGTGTGCCGCACTCACTGCGTTTTCCTCCCCGAGAATCTATACCCACATTTGGAGAAAATAAAACTTCATTATCTGTACGAGATAATCCTTTAATGATAACTCAGATTAGTGTGAGTAGCTGACAGGTAGATGCCCTTAAAGCCCCTTTACTCAAATGTCAGCTGTGAAATCATGTAGCTATATGCATGTGATATGGATGAAAAATTACTTTTTAAACACTGGATTTGTTATGCATAGAACCTACTCAGGCCCTATTCTTTTCACACCAGAGATAATTTCCTAGCTCTTGAAAAATGCCCCAACTCACTTTGTAGACTAGAAAGAAAAAGTACTAATAAACCATAAGTAATGAAACATAAATAAAAATTGTCTTTGAGGGCTTAAACTCACCCAGCTGCAGCTTACAAAGGCCGACCTCTTTGAGTTAAAGAACACCTTTCTGCCTTTCCTTTTACTTTCTTTTATTCTTTTCTTCTCTCCTTGCCTCTACCTCTTTATTCCTCTCTTCCTTTCTTTTTATTCCTCTTTTTCTTTAAAATAATTATTTTATCTAGGCTCTGTATCTCTTCTGCAGCAAGACTTGGAAATAAAAACAAAAGGTGTGAGTCTTTTGAGTCATCCTTCTTGTGTGATAGAAAAAGATACCAAGGGTTGTGTCAGGAGAATTTTTCAGTAGAGGATGACATTTGAGTTAAACTAGTTGACAGGTACATAGATTAGACTAAGAAAACTGGTAAGTTGATTTAAAGACTAGGAAAATTTTCATGGGATACAGTTGCTTATTTTAAATTATATTGCTTCATTTCCAAATGTTTTAGAAATGATTTATTTTTCTCGTTTTCTTGTATAATTTTATTTTAATTAGGAATTTTAAATTTTGTTAAAACATGAAACTTGGGCAAACATATGCTCTATCTAATAAAAGTACATTTTTCATTTGTAAATAAAGTGTACTGTGATGTTGTGAATATATTGCACTGTACAAATAAATTAAGTAATTGTGGCTGATAGTCATATACATATCTTTTACATCATTCTCGATTTTGTTTTTTCTCAGTTGTCATGCCTAAACAGGCGGAGTTTAAAATCTTCAACACTGTTTGTTGATATTTTTATTTCTTCCTGTAATTCTGTCAAATTTACGTTGTGTATTTTGAAGCTGTACGAGATGCATACCCTTCTGATTGCTTTTTCTTCTCAATGAATTGACTCATCATTGTGAAATACAGTATCTCTCATAAAGTCTGCTTTATCTCATGCACATGTGGCCTTGGCCTCCTCATTTCTCACTCTTTTACTAACAACTTATTTATGTCATTCACGAGTGTGTTTGCTGTACAAGCTCAGAATTGGGCATTGCTTTTCCATTCTGTTAATCTGGTCATTCAGCTGAAGTGTTGGTCAATTAGAAGTTAATGTAATTGGTGATATGTTGAGATGTAGCCTACCACCTTACTATTTTTTCTTGATTACCATATAACTTTTATTCTCACTTTCCTGATGCTTTTATGGTTAAATGAGTACTTTTTTAAAGCTTTAATTTATTGAAAAACTTTTCAAAGAACTATCCTTTTCCTTACTCTCGGTGTTTGCTGTAGAGATTACAGTAAACATGCTTGAATTTTCATAATTTTTTGAAGTCAATGTTGTACTAGTTCAAATACTAAAATTTAGAGCTTTATAAAGTCATTTAGGGGCTGGGGATATAGCTCAGTGGAATAAGCGCCTGCCTAGCAAGCGCAGGGTCCTGAGTTCGATCCCCAGTACCGCCAAAAAAAAAAAAACAAAAAAAAAAAACTGCTCTCTATGAAGTCATTTATTCCATCTTTTTTTGCTTGGTTATCATACCTATATGTATTATAGATACCAGAATTCAGTGTTAAAATTTTTCTTAAATAACTTATTTGCATTTTAAAAGGTGTTATGAGGTAAGTTGTCATTAATATTTACTCATATGTTGATAATTTCTAGTACTTTTAATTTTTACCAAAAGTATCACTTTGCTTTATTTCCTTTCCTGCTGATTTGTAGTGCAGGTCTGCTGGTGATGAATCCTCTTGGCCTCATGTGTTTGAAATGTCTTTATTTTCCTTTCATTTATGAAAGAGATTTTTCTAGGCATAAAATTTTTAGTTCATACCTAGAAACATATTTCCAACACTTTGAGTATATTACCCCTATAATCTGGCGTTCTTTATTCTAATGTAAAAAAATGCCATCATTTATATCATTTTTATATGTAATTTATCATTTATCTTTGATTATTTTCAAGTTTTTCTCTTTTACCTTTGCTTTTCAGCAGTCTGACTCCGATGTGCCAGGAACTGATGTGAGTTCTCTGTGTTTGTATGTTGTTGAGACTAACTCATCTTTTTAAATCTGTTAATGCATGTCTCTGAGTATAAGTAGAAAATTATGTCTATTCCTGTTATTTAAGTAGTTTTTCTTATTTTTTATTTCCTCTCATTTTTTATTTCCTTTTTTCCTCTAAGTACACTTTTTGATATTAGCTCACAGGCTATTGGGGTTCTGTTTATTTTTTTTGTTCACCTTGATCATTTATATTCCTATATCTGAGTTTATTAATTCTTTTGCTATTGTCAATACATTAACTTTTAAATGGTACTTTCAATTCTAAACTTTCCCTTAGTTCTACTTTAAGCAACTTTATTGAGTTATAGATTACACACAATGAAACTTATTCTTTTGAACTATATAAGCCAATGATTTTTAATATGGTTATAGAGTTAGTCACAAAATACCCAGCACCCCCAACTTAAGGGAGGAGAGGTTCTTTTTTATTTTAAAGAGAAAGAAACAGAAACAAAATAGAAAAAACAAAGACAAAAACAAAACAACACAAACCTATAAAAATGATACAGAATTTCAAAACAAGATGATAGGAAATCAACAATGGCTGTTCTATTGCAGTTCATAGAGGTTTCAGTCCATGCTGGCGGGTTCCAAGGCAGGAATACCCAGGACAGGAGCATGGCAGTAGAGAAGCTGCTTGTGGCACAGCAGCAGAGAAGCAGAGAGAGCAAAGGGACGTGGGGGAAGAGATAAACCCTTCCAGGCCACACCCCCAGTGATCCACATTTCCAACCAGACCCCACCTTCTAATGGCAAGTCAGGTAATTATCATGCCCACATGATCCAAGCACCTCCCAAAAGTCCTACCTCTCAGAATAGGCGACTCTGCGGGGCCATCTGGTTAGAAACCATAGTGAGAGTTGTGCAAGCAGCACCACAAAGGACTTCAGAGCATCTTCATCACCTCAAAGAAACCTGGTTCTAATTTGTAGTCATCTCTATTCCTACCCCATCCCAACATAACAATCTTCCCATCATTGTAAATGATCTTCCCATCATTTGCCAGTTCTGTACATTCCTATAAATACATTGTGCATTATGTGATCTTTTGCATTTGGTCTCTTTGACTTAGCATAATGATTCTGAGGTTCACTCATTGTATCATATATAAGTATTTTGTTTATTTTCATTGCTAAATACATCTTAATCATCTGAAAATACCATATTTTACTTATCCTCTGTACTCACAATGGATGGACATTTGGGGTTGATTCCATTTAGGACTATTGTGAATAATATTGCTATGATCATTATTGCATAATGTTTTGTGAACATACATTTTGCTCTAGAGATTACATGCTTAGGAGCAGAATTGTTCAGTCATATAATAAATTTATCTTTAGTATTTTTTTTTTTTTTTTTGGCGGTACTGGGGATCAAACTCAGGACCCTGTGCTTGCTAGGCAGGCACTTATTCCACTGAGCTATATCCCCGGCCCTATCTTTAGTATTTAATAAACTGATCAACCTTTCTGAAATGTGATTATACAATTTTAAATTCCCATTCATAATGTATGAAGGTCTAATTTTTTTTACATGATCTTGAACACTTGTTATAGTTCCCATTTGTAATAATAACCATCCTTATGAATGAGGGTTGGTGTTTTGTCAAGCATCTTTTCATGTACCTATGAGACTTCTACATATCCTTTGTGGTGAAACATCTATTATAAATATTGCCTGTTTTTTCTTTTCATTAGATTAATTATCTTTTTATTGCAGTTAAGGTTTTTTTGTGTGTGCTTGACCTGTCAACTATCTACCTATCTATCAATTTATCTACATACATATGTATGTATCTATCTATCATCTATTTCCTCCCAAGTTTGACTTACCATTTCTTTCCTAATAGTCTTCTAAATTACAAAATTTTCTCATAACGAATTTATCAATATTTTTCTGCTATCAGTTGTGACTTTGGGGTCACATCTAAGAAATTTTGCTTAACCACAAATCATACAGATTTCCTTCTAGATTTCTTTCTAAGATTCTTAGCTCTCAGATCTATGGTGTTTGTCCATTTTGAGTTAATTTTTGTGTGCTGTATGAGGTAATATTCTAAAATTTAAAAAAAAATTTTGCATGTACATACCCAGATGTATCTGGATCATTTGCTAGCATATGTGGCAAGTCAGTTGGCCATAAAAGGAAGGGCTCTTCCTGATCTCTCAGATCTGTTATATTGATCTAGCTATCTATCCTATGCCAGTACTCCATTCTTTTGATTATAACATTGCAGTCAGTTTTTCAGCTGAGAACTGTCTTTCAAATTTGTTCTTTGTTTTTTTAAAAAAAGTTTATGTTCTTCTCTTGAGATTTCCTATTTATCATAACTATATTTTCTTTAGGTTGTTGAGCATTAGATTGATTAGATGTTTTCAAATTCTTGGCTGCTAATTCTAGCATTACAGGTTGGTTCTAGGATTTCTTTTGAGTATGGGTCACAGTTTCTGTTTCTTTGTATTTCAAATAATTTTGTACTATAGTCTGGACCATATAGAGACTCTGGGGTCTGTTATATTCTTTGATTTCAAAGAATACCATGAAATAAATATAGAAATGGAGAGAAAATCATAAAGTCGCTCTTTGAAATCAGAAATAGTTGATTCACGTGCCAAGAATCAGTGGATAATATATTAACGGAAGTGACATGGTTGTGAAAGATCTAGAATATTACCATATGGATTTACAAAAGGCAAAAAATATACTTTACAATGAAATTATCTTAACTTCTATCTCACTTAATCATCTAATGTCACCAAAAGTAAGGAGCAACATTACAGTATATGCTTTATATGATATGAAAAGCAGTGCATTTCTTAAATGTTATGTTAAAATATTTAATGTGAATCTAATCAAATTTCAAACAACTAATAGGAAAAAATGGAAACAATCAAAATATCTGGAACAAATAATAAGATAAATAAAAACATGGAACATGTTGTAAGACAACTGATCAGAATATATCAAAAACTTAATTTCATTAGGTTAAAAAGTGGAGGGACCATTTCTAGATTGAAAGAAAACCACATGCAGCCTAACAACTTTGATTGGGTCCTGATTTTAAAAGACCATGTTTAAAAGATATTTTTAAGGCTAAACAACTGATGCAATGAAATTTGTGCAGGGTAAAAAAATTACATGACATAGGGGGTTTTTCCTTAATTTTATCAGCTATGATAATGATCATTTATGCAGATAGATTCTTTTTTTTAAAGGCAATGAATAAGGGAGAATTTAGAAATCAAATGTCATGATTCCCATGAGCTACTTATAAGTGGTTCAGGCAAACAGATTGAACATCTATGTAAATAAATCAACTCTGAAAACATATAAACTAATCCTGAATTTAGCTTAGGGGCATATTGAGTACTCATTGTATTATTCTCTCAATTTTACTATACGCTGAAAATGGTCATAATAATGTATCAGTAAAAAAAAGCCCATTCAGCGTTTTCTACCTCACAGCTCCCAGACTTTTGAATAAGAACTGATCCTAACATACTTTGGTATTCTCTCTCATACTGGGGCTTTGCCATTTACTTTTCTGGTGGACAAAAAGCAAGACAATTTCCATGTCATTATCTATGTGTTTCTCTCATGTCTAGAAAGTAATTCTTTCTTTATCCAGATGTCATATCAGACAGAGAAAAAGGTCTGAGACTAAGGGAGAAAGGTTCTTACTGTTTCTGGGGCCTTTCCTGGATGATGAACTGACCTTATTTCATGATCTGGATGTAAACATTCAGTCTTTCTGCCTGGTGCCTTCTTGACTTGATAATGCATGACACAAGCCTCTGCTAACCCCAGAATGTGATTATTCCAAATCAGGAGTTAGCGGACAGCTCCCTTTGAAGGGATTCCATCAAGGACCATCTTTCCCTTGCCTGTAGAGGTCCTTCCCCACCCTCATTGGTTCACTCCTGGAATAAAAGCCTTTGAATTGTTCAATAAGTTTCATTAGATAGCTAGTGGCAAGTGCTATTATAATCTCTGCTATGATTTGATGATATCCCATCACTTTGTTATTTTTCAGTTCCTAATTGTATCCTACATTTTCGACACCTCTGTTGGACTGATGTTAATGTCAGGTTGTCCTGATCCATGTACTTCATTGAAATCTGGCACTGAGGCAGCTGAAATATGAATTGGTTGAGGACTTTTTGAAGTGCTCTGCCTACAAGCCTTTCTTTTTGACTTTTGTAGCACCTACAAGTAGGTTTATTTTTGAAGAATAAAGACATGTGAGTTTGAAATTGTTCCTGATGTTAAGACTGCATCAATTTATGTTCAAATTAGGAGAGGAAAGCACACAAAGCAGGACAATAATACTTAATACTATGTACGATTTGAGACAAATTAAACTGAGAAAAAGAAAATTTTTCATAAAAGCAATACCTGATCATGGTCAGAAAATAGAAACACACAGCCAAAAACATGCATGCAATATGAAAATACAAAGAAGAAAATAAAAATCAACCAAAACCACTTCCCCATTTGTTATCTTTTGTAGTACAACTTTAGAGAGTATTTTTTCTTCATGTACAAATATCTACCTACTCCTTATTTACCATAATATATATGAGACAATTGACATTTGACTTAAAATATACATCATATGTGTTATATGCCAAGTACTTCTTTGCATGCCAGTACATAATTTTACATTCTTCAATGATTTATTTTAATAAATGTGCCTTCTAAATATATACTGTTTAGTATTTTTTCTGTATGGTCTAATATGTCTGATAATTCACCATTGCCAACCAAAGCCAACCACTGTGACAGACATTTCTGTAGTCCTACTTTGTAAAGCTCCAGCTCAAATTAATTCTATGACAAATCTTTCAACATGTAAATTTGGGAACATTAATAACAAAGTAAACTAGTCTTAATTACTCATGGGATTCTCGGAGTTTTTAATATCGTAATAACTCCTGTGAATCAACAAGAGAAGGATACAGCAATCATCATTTCCCAAACTCATTTCCTCACCAAACATTTCAAGGACTTAGTGTTCCATGGAAAATGAGAAATGATATTTTTATCTCATGTAACCCTGCCTGAAATTCATTTCTGTATGGGCTTCCTGCTGCCAACTCAAGTCAGTTTTTTTCCTAATAGATTTGTCATTTTTATACCTAATCAAAAACATCATTCCAGTTAAGGAGACTTTCATTGGGTTTCTACTATGTGCCAGGTATTATCTCAAATGGTGGGCAGAAAGACAACCGTAAGAACCAAGTTCATATGGTCAAAGAGCTCATGATTGAACAAGTGGTTAATAACTTAAGTATGATTATTTTCTGTCCTAGGTTTGTGCCATTAGAGAGTTATAGGCTCTTAAGCACAGAGGCTCAATTAATTCCAATTATATGTACCTGAAGGCTGTTGATGGGACTGCTAAGAGAGAAGTAGACACCTACTTTTTCCTTCTTTCCTTTGTATTTGGATGTAGGAGAAGCTGGTTATAGGGATGCTGACAGTAATTTTTGTCGTAACAAAATCTGAATGTCAAGTCCAATACATAAGAACTGAGCCAAAAGGTGGAGATCAGGGTCTGATCAGCCAAATTCAGCTGTGGAATTGACTTACATGATCCAACTTGGGTTGGGTTTCCATTAAGATCCTCATTCATGTAACACTATTTATTGCTGTATCAAATAATCATTTGAAATGTGTTAGGAAACTTTGGCAATTGAGGATGAATATAATTAGGTGTAAAATAAAGTCCTTTTAATTATTTAGAAAAATGTAGTATGAATCTTAAAAGTTGGTTTTTAAAAACACAATCTTTGATCTCAGTTTGTTTTCTTATGACTGACCTATTTTTTTCCTAGAAGTGGGAGACTGAATTATGACTAGCTGAAGGTTTTGTGTAGGCGTGGTTTTAGTTAGTAAAGGCCTTCCTTACCCTATATAATCACCACAAAAGGACTAAATTACCTAGATAAGCTTAAGCAATATTTATGTGTTTTTCTTAAATGAAGAGAATTATTGATACATGATCTTACATAAAGCAGGTTTCACTGAAGCCAGGAGTCCACAGTATATATGAGGTTCATGCCATAGATATCTCTGGTTCTGTCTCTTCAATATTCTATACCAACCTATAGCCCCTCTAAGAAAATCTTAAATTAATAACATTTTTATTGATCATTTCTCTTCATCCCATCCTAGGAATACTTGTGACTGAGAATTCTACCCCCTTGTGGTATTTGCCTTAATTTCCATCTCAGTAATAGATTGTGTTTTTAATCTATAGCATGAGGTTTTCTAAAACTCCTTGCTGAAGCCTTAGGCTCTCAGACTGTTTCATCCCAGAATCCAAACTCAGTCCTCCAGCACCAGCGTTTGCCCACTGAAGCCTGAATTGGCCTTTTACAGGCAGATTGGTCTAAATATTTTACAATAATAAAAAATGGTAATTTGTGCTTTTTTTATTAGCTCAGATTAAACAGGCTTGTGAGTCTTACTTTTATGATTCAAACAGCTATAATACTGTGTAATTATATGATGTATGTCTTTTTTTTTTTTTTTTTTTTTTTTTTTTTTTTTTTTTTTTTTTTTTTTTTTTTTTGCGGGACCGGGGATCGAACTCAGGGCCCTAGTGCTCAGCGGCAAGCACTTAGCCCACTGAGCTGTACCTCCAGCCCAGATGTATGTCTTTAATACCAGCTAGATAGGTCAAATGAAATGTTTCCAAACATGCAAAAAAAAAAAAAGTTAGGTCTGTACTTCCTAACGACCTGGACTCTTCTCCTGGAATGTGCCAGGTGTGACTCTTAAACACGAACTGTCTTTTCCACCAGTCTCCTTCAGGCTGAAAGATTTGCCACATCTCTCTATCTCTACCTCCATCATCTCTGCCTCTGTCTCTGCCTCTGTCTCTCTATCAGTATCACCTCTACCTCTGTTTAAGTAAAATAAATAAAGCTCACTCTATTCCATTTTAACCTTTTATTTCCCTGATTTAGGAGGAAAGTGCAATGCAAAGGTATCTTACTCAGTTTCCTAATGGTTAAAATACAACCACTAAGATCAACAGTTTAAGTGGAGAGGCGTGATCCGGCTCACCGTTCCGGGAGCTCCATCCTACGACCACCTGGCTCCAAGATGGGAGCATCAAGATAGAAGGTTGTGGTGGAACAAACATGCTTAATCCATAGTAGGTGAGAATCACAGCAGGACAACAGCATCAAAGAAGGGGCCAGGGAGGAGACAGTGCCCAGGTCATGCCCCCGTGACCCATCAAAACACATGCAGAATGTGCTACATTAATCTCTTGTACAGTACTTTTTCCAGTAGAACTGTCATATCATGATTAATGATTACAGTGTACCCTTGTTAACTTGACAGCCAGACATATCTCCTTAAACCACATTTAATCTCAAAATACAACAGCAAGTTCATCATTCCACCTGAAAAGGATACAACTATCACGCACAAACTGGAAATACATCAATTCTCTCCCCTAAAGTCTTCTTAGTCCCAGCATCTTTCAAAGAACCAAGTCAAAGTCTCTTCTGAAACTCAAGGCAAACTCAGCGGGAAACTCTGTAAAAATAAAAACAAGTTACACAATCCAAAGATACAGTGATACAGGGTAGCCGTTCCCATTTCAAGAGAGAAGAATAGAGGGATAGGAAAGAATGGGAGCAATGCATGAACACAGCACGGGAAACATTACATCTTATTTGTCCATGTTCAGCATCTGGGGTACATGGTGGTGAGATCTGAATTCCAGAGGGTGTAGAAAGCCCCATCCCTTTGACCTATCTCTTGGCTGTAGCTTTCCTCAGCATCTGCTTCTTCCTGGGGTCTCCACTGTACCTTCCACTTCACTCTAACAGCTTCACATACCTAACCTCTCAAGTACTCCTTGCCTGGCCTTCTAGGCCTTCTTTTCAACTCTGTGTGGAAGCCATCCTGACCCCACAATCTTGCATTCTGCACCAGGATAAAACCAAGATGTCCCGGATGATGTCAAGTTCTGCGGTCAGAGCAGCAGTCAAGCCTCTGTGTGGACCATGGCTGCAATGACAGTGGCTGCAATGAGGGCCTGGTTGGCTGAGGATGGTGAAATAGATCCTGAGGAACCAATTACTTGGGAGGCTCTTATCAAACAAGCATCCAACAGATTTTTTTCTCAAATGAAATGTTTATAATTTTGTGCCCTTGAGTTTTCCACGGCAGGGGTCTTGCTAATTTATGAGATGTCTTCATTTTTTTTGTTATGCCTGACAAACTACTTGGTTTCCTTTCAGTAGTGCTAACCTCACAGCAGTCACACCTCTTTTGACCCCAACCTTACACAGGATTTCTCTTGGACCAAGCTATACTTTTAAATGTTTCTTCTTGATATTTTTCCTGCAATTCTCATTATGAATCTGGCTGGCTAACTGCAGCCATTACTACTGTGCCATATCCTGAATATTGGGCTACCTTGAAGTTTCCTCCACCACCCTCAACCTCAGTTCCCTCAGGACATGGGCAAAATATAGGCACTTTTTTTGGTAACATCCCTGGCTTCTAGAACAATTGATTCTTGTTCCCAAATGAAACCTCCTGAGCCTGGTTTTTACCGTATTCCTGTTAGGACTCTGGCCTTCTGAGCTCTGACTAGAATTTCTCCTGAGGGTCAGTTCACAGCAGTCTAGGATTCCTTAGCCTACACCTCTAAAAATTTCCAAATTCTTTCTCAGAACCAGTTCCACCAACTTCTAAATCACAGTGAAGTACAATTAACATAAACAACCCTACTTTTCCAGTACCAGTTTTCTGTATTAGCTTTACATGGCTGAGACACAGTACCTGGTGTCCACAGTTTTAAAAAGAAGTGGTTTAATTTTGCTCACAATTTGGGGAATTCAGCCCATGATCACCTGGCTCCAAGGCGGGATGTGGCTGAGCAAAGCTGGTTACTCTGCAGTAGCCAGGAATCCCAGACTGCAGGAACAGTTAGTTCCACAGAGGAAGCGGTTAGTGACCATGTAGTACCCAAGGTCATATATCCATCACCTACCCATGCACTCTTGGAAGCATTTCATCTTTTCTTTCCCCAACATTGGCATTGAACCCAGGGCATTTTCACTGACTTACATAGCTAGTCTTTTCTATTTATTTATTTATTTTTAAATTTTGAGATAAGTTCTCTCTAAGTTGTTATGTTGCCCAGGTTGGGCTAAAACTTGAAACCCTCCTATCTCAACCCGTAGAGGCTGGAATAATGGGCATACACCTCCACACCTGGGTTGCTAGGTATTTCTTAATCGAGCCAAATTGACCTACACAGACTAATGGTTTCCAAAGACAATTATCTCTGAGCCTTTAGGTCAACTTGATGTGGTTTTCCAGAATGGAGCAACATGATACTTTCCTTCCCCTCCCCATACACCAACTAGCAGAAAAAAAGAATGTGTAGGTTTTTTTTTTTTTTTAATCTAAATTTGTCTTCGGAGCTGTATGTAGTCATACACTCAAAGCCTCTATGATGTCTTCCTACCAGAACTGGCTGGTGGCCAATGGCCTCTCTGGAACAACTTGAAAGGAAAAGTTAGTTTCTTGATTATTTATTTATTTATTTATTTATTAATAAAATATTACTCCTCTAAGGAAGAATTTCCCAAATCATACTCTATGGAATATTAGCTTTTTACTTAATCAGGAATCAAAGGGAATAATATATTTAGAAGAAAGTGCACGAAATAGAAGTAGTAATAAAAGTATGACATCACAGCAAATAGACTACAGAAATACAGGAAGGGGGCGTCGGAAGCCACTTAAGAGAATAGAACATAATTCATGTCTTTATTTTTATATTTTTTTTTGGCGGTACTGGGGATCGAACTCAGGACCCTGCGCCTGCTAGGTAGGCGCTTATTCCACTGAGCTATATCCCCAGCCCCATGAGAATAGAACAGTAACTTCTTTTTCCTTTAGAAGGTTGACAATGCAAAAAATGATCCTTGTACCTATTGTTCTATGACACTGTATTTGAAGACTGAGTTAGACATTGTATGATTTAAAAACAGAAGTTGTAGGTACAAGGTCCTCATCAAAATTGGTAGGCTAAATTCTCCAGGGTTGTCCCTATTTGCACTTTACTGACTTAGAAACTTGGGCTTCATCGCTTCTCCGCCTTTTGGCTAAGATCAAGTGTAGAAACTTGGGCTTCATATACAGCATCTGAAATTCCTTGAAAAAAAATTCATTACAGTCATTGTGATACTGTCTATGTTTAAAGTACATATTGAAGTGATATCAAATATTTTATAATGACCAATTAATATGGTTCTGTGCTCATCTGCAATTTCTGAGACATGGTTCAATAAATAAACTGCCACAAATCAGAATACCCAAATGGCCCAGCCACTGACAAATCTGAATTATTACTGATCAATTCAATCACTCCATGGGAAACTGAAATTCAATTAAATTAGTAAAATGCCTAATAGATGGGTTTATATAACTGAAGTAGGTTTATTTGGCATCCACTAATACTGTCTGTATTTCATGCAAATCCTCAATTTACTTTCATGTCCATTCTTAAACCACTTAAGAAGTGGAAGTGACCAGATGGATCATGAAGCACATGTGGCCTGTGTGCATGGGCAAGTGATTAGGAAAAACCGTCCTCATCAGAAGCAAAACTTCATATGCTCATCATCCTTCCTGAGATGTTGCACCTAGAATGGTGGAAGATGCTGGTGTCACCATCCTATTGAAGTAGTTTCAGGCACATGCTTGATTTGCTCTAATTCAATACCCCTGCTTAGTCATTTATTTTCTTTAATGCTGGACAGATGACTTCATGTGCATTGGAAGGTTGGGTCATGGTTGTGATTCTAAAAGTAAATAATGCACCATGAAAGCTTTCCATGAAGTTTGATTTTATACTTGACTCCTAACTTTAACCTAACTACTGTTACTCATACACTTAAGTCTCCTTCTCCTGGCTATGGATGAGAAGACATATTCCAATGGGAGGCTGCCAGTTTCTCAATGGGTAATGGGAAAACCTGCATGTTTCCATATAAGGAGCATGAAATTTCTTTCTGCTTAATTCTAGCTGTGTGCAGAGTCCTCTTTTGGACAGAGCTCTAATTTGAGATCTGCCTTTGGCCCATTTATTCCAATTATTACAAGAGTCCTGCTGAAAGAATTTAACAAAAATCCCCCCCCTTGCTCTTACCACCCTTGATATCTTATCACCTTGACCTGCCTTCAAAAAAATCCTGTTAGATCAGGTTAGCATTCACTTTGGCTCTTAATAGTTTTCCATCCACTGATCTCCCATCACACTCTTTGACTATAAATGCCCACTTTACCTAGCTGTATTTGAAGCAGCCCAGTGCCCTCTCTCCCCATTGTAGTAGCCCATCTTGGGTGAAGTCTCCACGTCTTAAACAAGTGGCATTGGTAATTTCTTTTTAACAATAGGAAGATGTATTCTTTATGGGAAGGTTGCCAGTTTCTGATTGCCGAGAAAATCCATGTGTTTTGCTAGAAGGAATATGGTGTTTTTTGTAAACATGGAACATGCCCACTTTCCAATTGGACCAGTCCCTTAACTCGAGCTCCAGGTTTCTTGTGGTGAAAAGTAATAATAACAGCTTTCTTCAGGTTTTGTGAGGATTAAATTTCTTTGCACACTAAGAAATGTCACAGGCTTTGTTATTGTTAAGCACTTTATTTCTACATAAGTATTTACGTATCACATATTTCAAGATAAATTGCTTAAAATCAACTAAAGCAATACAATAGTGAAATTGTATTGAAATTTAATTCTCAAAGTTTTAAATACCTGAACATATTACTGAATTATTTGTTATAGAAACAAGAGAGTCTACCTTGTGATGAAATGTGAAATGAAAGGCCAGAATTTTTACCACATCTTAATACCAAAATAAGTGTAAAGTCCAAGAAGGCTAAATAAGAAGAGTTTTGTCATTGTGAACATTTTTTATTATGACAAAGGTACAAGGTGATCAGAATTTATGTAGTTCTTATTAAAAGCATAATTATCTAAAACTTTGTCAAAATTGATAAACTGCCATATTTTTTGACATCTCCTCTGGCATTAAACCTGTTCCCTTTTCCTCCCCCTGGCAAAGAAGAACTTAGTGGTCTTTAAGAGGTTCTCCTGGTTGAAATCTTCTGTACAATACTTGCTTAATGAGCTGATTAACAACTGTTACTGAGAATTAATGAATCAAATCACAGTGGTAATCACCATATTGCAAATCACTGTGTTGTGTTAGGTTATGATAGAGCTATACATTTTACAATGATGACTGTTTTCTATAATGAAAGAATCTGAACAGATTGTATCCTAGGCAAATTGAAGGAACTCCAGTAATATTTTGGATATAGAAAAGCCTGTCAAAATTCCCTAAACAGCCAGCAACAAAAGATTCTATTAGTAGAATATTAGTCTATTCAGCAAGCAAGCATTTTTATTTTGAAGAATTATTCAGAACGCTTTTGAAATCTATGTTCACTTTATATATTTATCATAATCTAAACACTTAGAAATTTTGCCATCTGATGAGGCATCTGCTTTAAATGACTTGCAGCAGAATGACAAATAAAATGTAAATGGTTACTGCACAGGGATTTTAGTTTTGACAATCTGTGGCATTGCCAGATATCTTGCAGCTCAGCATGCTTAATAAAATCAATTCTTCCATTTAAGACAGTTCTTGTAATCCTAGATTTGAGTTTTGGATTCTGTTAGAGAATGCTGTAATAATGACAAGTTACCTCAATAAAGCTGTTATAAAGATAATAAAAGATGACTAATTCTGTTATATGAGCAATAAATAATATATCGTCATGTGTTAATATTTATAAGTACTAATTGTATTTATGATAAAATAAGTTGCTTAAAATCAACTAAGGCAATAGTAAAGTTATATCCAAATTTAATCCTCAGGATTTCAAATACCTAACCATATTACTGAATTAGGTAAGAGAAATGAGAATTTCAACAAGAATTCTCCTTAAAAGTAAGAATCTCTCATTAGTCTTATATAAGTTATTATATTTCCCTTTTGCAGTTCAGCTTCATGGTTTAAAACCTTAAAAATGTAATTCAACATAATTTATTGCTATCATATGGGGAAAATGGCTGATTAAATTACAATTTTTTTCTTAATGTACTCAAACCAGGTATGCAGATTAAGCAGAGTTGTATAAAGGAAGTTTATCAAATTCAGAATATTTTAAACAATTTCAACATTAATAATTTTTTCTAATAATAAAGTAAGGTTATATAATAAAAATTAGGTAGCAGGTTGAATTTATAGGAAAAGACCTACATACAACAATTTTCCCAGCTGAAGATCAATTCATGTCAGCAGCCTAAAAGTCTTCTTGACACAGATTTTAAATACTACACATTTTATAGGTACAGGCATTACTTCTAAGACTATTTGTATACTGTTACTTCAGTTAAGTTTATTAGATATATGTACCAGTTTTCCCCAGCACTACCCCAACATGAACCATTGTTTTGTTAACAAAAACAACCTAGCCACTATCTTCTAAACACACAATGGAAATCCTTTCAAGGGAATGAGTACAAAATATGAGAAGTTGCTTCAGGGCCGCATTACCTGGGTTCAAGTGCCAACTTCACCATTTATCAGCTGTGTAAAATTGAAAACAAGTTATTAAATTTCCCAGTGCCCTAGTTTCCTCATCCATAAGTATGTCTTAATAAGCTTTCTGCAGATCAAATGAGCCAATAGAGATTTACTTGTTTGACTTAGTCATTATTGAATAAGCATTTGTTTGTTATAACAAAAGACATAAGGAGCTGGTATACCCCAATAATATTCCTCTTGCATTATTTCTAATTCCTACAAGAACCTCCTTAAGTAGATTGTGTCCCACTTTATAGATATAGAAACTGAGTTCCAGAAACAATAATACTTTTTCACAGTTGCCAACTGTCGGTTACTAAGAGTAGGGTCAGAGATCCTATGCAAAGCCAGGTGTGCTGAAAACCTTTCCTTTTTCTTCCAGGGATCCTTCACTTTGGCCATAGATTGGCACTATCTGCATATCTTTAGCAACTCAGGTGAACTTCTGCTTATAGCTCTAATGGGTTAAGGATATGGATATTGTCCCTTTCATTCTTCTAACAAGTAAAATTGGAACAAACAAAAAGTCCATGGGTATCTTAAACTGATCAGAGAACTGAGGTCACAGGGTACATCTCCATGATACCTAGAGAGACAGGTGAACCCAGTGAACCATAGCTAAGATGTACTTTCATGGAGTAGAAGCGGGAGCTATAAACAGGTGTAAATGCTTACATAGTGATCTGTTGGGAACTATGTGTGATTGAGTATTTGAAAAAGAAACTCCTAGAAACTGCAGTCTCCACAGTTAGCTACACTTTCCTGGATGATGCCTCTATGAGCTTCTCCAGTTTCTCACAGTAAACAGCAGAGAAGTAGACACTTCCTGGGTCTTGCAAGGGCAAAGGGAAGGGAATAGGCAACGTGATGAAACGCACTTGGAGCATTTTCCCAGACAAAGGCTTTGGACAGCTTTCTAAACAATCAGATAACTATCCACCCAGTGGGAGAACCTTTCCATACTGCAGCCCCTACTAGCTTTCCTATCTTATTTAAAAGGGAAGGGGGAACATGTGTAAGTCACATCCAGGGAAATAGGCCTTCTAGATTAAGATGTATTGGAACATTTCCTTTCCCTATCACACCAGCACACTAATGCTTCAGTACAATAACAGTGGATTTCAGCTGGAAGAGCTGTAAAGCATCGCTTCTCTCTAAGAACTCACGGTAGCCCAAAGGAAGACACAAAAAATGACACTTATTTGAAGCTTTGGCAACTAGAGCTACAGAAAATAATTGGCACCGCACATGTCCTAGCCACCAGACATGAAATCATCTACTGAAGACCTAGTTAACTTAATTTCTATTACTCCATACATGTCAGGTTTTCTAGAAAATTACCAGGATGCTAACAGGCAAAGAAAAACTGTCTGAAGAAGCAGAAAAATCATCACCACCAAACCCATGACACAAATGTTAGAATTATCAAAGAGGAAATTTAAAATATCTGTAATCAGTGTGAAAGTGATCCACTGAAGCCACGACACAAAACCAGGTAGATAATGTATGCAGAGAGCGAAACTCCAAGGAAGAACAAAAACACAACGCTGAAGATAAAAATAAATTATAACAGAAATAAGTAATGTGATAGGTGCATAAGTAAAGTGGAATAAGCTAGTGAATAAATTTGTGAGTTTGAAAATGGGTTACTATAGATCTCCAAAAATAAAGCACAAATAGAAAATGAAAAAAAAATGCATCCAGAAACTAGAAGGCAATTTCAAAAAAACAACTAGGTTAAGTTAATAATTAAAATATCAAAAGAATTATAGCAGTGCAATTTGTAATAGCCAAAATGTGGAAGCAACCCAAGTGCCCATCCATAGAAGACTGGATTAAAAAATTGTGGCATTTTTATATAATGGAATATTATTCAGTTATAAAGAAAGACAGTTTTGGGGACTTTGTAGGCAAGTGGTCAAAACTGGAGTCCATACTCGTAAGTGAAATAAATCAGCGATACATGTGCAGGCAACGTACTGTATCACTGGTGTAAGAACCCGAGCGTGGGAATATAAACTAAGAGACATGAAGGAAATCTGTTCTAAAAC
>PVLD010013417.1:0-56168 GCA_004027595.1 Dinomys branickii | reverse complement strand
TCTGGGGCTTTCCCACGTCTCGCCCCGGCAGCCTGGTCCGCCCTACCACATCTCCCCCGGCATCTCAGAGAAATACGCCCAGTTTAAACTTCCCAGCCGAGGTCCCGGCATTCACGCTCGCCAAGTCTGTCTCGAGCTGGCGGTGTTTATTAAGGAGGTTCGCTCCCTTGCTGCTCACCTGGTCGCCATCTTCCCCGGATCCCTCCCTTTCTTCTTAGAGAGGTTATTTCTTTTCCAGATCAGGAAATGGTATCAAGGGCAGCTCTCCTAAGCTCCCTGCCTTAGCTGGGCTGCAGGAAGCCAGAGCCTCAGCCTTCTTGTTACTGGCTTTTTGTAACTGAAACACTCAACACAGGTCCACTCTGATGCCAGCTGTCAGCTGCCCACTTTCTGCACCTCCCATGAACTCTGAAGGAGACCAGATAAGATTTCTCCCCACTCTCGGCTGGCGCCCTCTAAGCTGGGCCTGTGCAGGCTGGGTGTTGATGTAGACCCTTCTCCAAGCTGAGACCCTTAGGTGTTTCTAAGCCCCGTGGCTCTCACGATATTCTTCCAGATCCAAGAGGAAAGGGCTGTACAGCATGCGGTGCTGTGGGTGTGTAGTTTGCCCTTTGAGGGTCTTGGAAGCTTCGTTCCAGGTGGGGACCTCAAGGGAGATGGTCAGGTCATTGGGGGGCGCTGTCCTTGAAAGAGATGAATGCTGTTCTCAGGGGACACAGTCAGTTCCTGTGGGCGTGACTGTCAGTTGTTACATGGGAGCCTGACACCTGAGTTCCTCTCCATCTCCTACAACCTCTTCTGGGCTTGCTTCTGCCAGAGATGCCACCTGCCATCAGAGCTTCATCAGAGACCAAATCAACTGGGTCTCCTAGTCTTGGACTTTCAATCTCCAAAACTATAAGTCCAATGCACTTTTTTAAAAATCCAGCCTCAGGTTCTTGGTAATAGTAACAAAATCAGACTAACAGAGACAGTGTCTGGGGCATTTTGGTATCTGTGGGGATGATGGTTTCTAGAAACAGGGCTCTGCTCCCACTTTGAAGAACAGTGTCTTTATAGAACACCTTAGACCCCAGAAGCTCTGTGTTCTCTTAGCATCTGCTGCTCTGGGACCAACCCCAGGGTCCAGGGGGCTCTTGCTCAGACCACATGGACAGGTGGACATGTGCTGAGGCTCAGAATGGTTCCTTTGTCCTTTGTCACTGGGCTTTCTTCATCAGGATGGAGCACATGGTCCAGTTGTGAGCACGTCTCTTGCTGAAGAGGCTGGGGGCAAATCCAGTCTCTCAGAGCAAAGGATTTGGAAATTTCCTCGAGTGCTTGGTAAACGTCCCTCTCTAAGTCCCTCTCAGCTCTGTCCCATTTCAGGAATCCTTCATTCTTCCCAAGCGGAGGCCTCCTTACTCCTGACCTTGTGCTGGGCCCTCCCTCCCTGCCTCCTCCCTGTTCAGCTTGTCCGCTGACCCTGACCAGCGTTGGTGGGAAACAGGGCTCCTGGCTATTAGGGTGAGTGGTTACCTCGTTGCTTGGCCTGCAGACAGTGACAGTCTAGCTGTGTCGTTCCACAGTCATCCCTCATTTGTGTCCAAACTGCTCCTTGTATAAAGACTCCGTCATTTTGGATTAGGGGGCTGCCCTACTCCAGGATGATCTCGTTTAACTAATTACATTGGGAGCGACCTGCTTCTAAACAAGGTCCCATCCTGAGGTCCTGCATATGAATCGGGAAGGGAAGATGCATGTCACGCCATAACGGGGAACACAGGGATCCTTGAGTCATGAGGACCTGCCTGAGCCAGCAGAGGTCACAGGAAGAGGATGCAACACAGACACCCACTGCTCACCAGGCTAAGACTGTCACCTTACTGCCAGCTCTTTTTTAGGGAGGCTCACGCTGAACCCGAAGGAGGTTAAGATCAGCCTGGGAGCTGCCGTCTGTCTGGGCGGTGGCATTGGCCACCTGGAGGCCACTGCTGGGCCCATTCTGGGGTGTGGCTGGGAGGGCGGGCAGGTCCCGTATGGGCACGCTGCCAGGGTGATACTAAGTGACTCCGGGAAGAGGGAGGCGAGAGGCAGGGTGCCACATAGACCCTGGTTTCCACCTGCAAAATCCCAGGAAGGAGAGGAGCTCCCCCCTGCCCTGCGGGAAGCGAGACCAAGCTGGGCCAGGATGAAGGGTCAGCGCAGGGAAGCAAGGGTCTAGGAAGAGAGGACATAGCGGTCCTGAGAGGTGGGGATGGGATGTGGGTTTTTCTTTTATTTGTTTTGGATAAATTATTTTTAATTTTTAAAAATTAGTTCATGTTTGTGATAAATCATGTCTTCTCACGTACAAAATGTCCATCTCCCTGTTTCATCTCATCTGTCTTTTATTTGGCTCTTTATTTATACTTTGGGGAGACACCATGGGATACTTACACTTGTGCATCTGATTTTATTTCACTTAACACGGTGGTCTCAAGGTACCTTCATTTTCCTTTGAATGACTCAAGTTTATCCTTCTTTATAGCAGTGTAGTACTCCATGGTGTGTGAATGCATCTTCTTTATCCGTTCATCTGTTGATGGGCATATAGGCTGCTTCCAAGATTTGGCTATTAGGAGGTGTGCAGCTATAAACACGGGTGTGCATGGATCCCTGTAATATGTTCTCTTTAACTCTTTGGAGAGGATTCCTAGAGAGGGAATAAGTGGGTCAACTGGAATTTCTACTTTTAGCCTTTGAGGACTCTCCACACTGATTTCCACAGAGACTGTCCTAGTTCACCTTCCCACCGAGAGTGTAGAAGGGTTCCTTTCCCCTGCAGCTTCGCCAGCACTTGCTATTCAGTTCCTTGATGATGGCTGTTCCTCTGGGGCTAGGGCGGAATCTCAGTGTTGTTTATGGACTAGCAAGCACCAGCCCACCTAAGCAGAAGCTCAGGCTCCTTGTGGGGGCTTGTGGGTATGGGGTTCCCCAAGGAGGCCTGCCCCCCTGCAGACCCAGACTTCCATCTGGAGTCAGCCCAGTGGCCTGGCAGGTTCTCCATGTGAGGCGTGTCTGAGAATGATGTATCCAGATGACTCAAGTGGGGCACAGCACAGAGTGAGTGGCGAGAGACAGCAACCAGGGATTTGGCTGGCGGCAGCAAGGTCCAGAGCATCAGCTTGATCCATGGTCGCTGAAGCGGGGCTGGGCTCAGGACATCCAGGGACAGCGCTGGTACCCACCTCCACCCCCTCCTGCCCCTCAGGAGCCCTAAGTCAGACAGAGGTCGCACTGCTCACAATTTCTGTTTTCAATGGCCAGGAACAGAGGACAACAGGGAATTTCCCACACTCCAACCAGATCCAGGATTCCTGCTTTCAGCTGGAGTCAGCAGCGAACACACCACAAAGATGTTTCCCAGGGACAGCTGCCCCAGATTGCCAGATGCCAGAAATACAGAGTTGCCCGGACTCGCTACTCAGAGGTGTGGGTAAAATCGCACCACAGGTCGGAAGAGGAGATGGTCTGATGCCAGCCGTGCCTTGGGCAGGCCTCATATCCTTGGATATCTGGGATTCTTCCAAGACCGGGCAGGGAAACTAGCGTGCCCTCACCTGTCCAGGGCCTGGGCTGGCCTGCCACACCCTTGGAAGTGAATCCCACGCCCCCTGCTGGATGCCTTTGGACATGCCCCGTGGGCAATGCCCATGCAGGCAACACAGGAAGGGCTAGTCCTGCAAGGCTTCAGAAAAATGAGACACACACCACATGGCTCCAATTGCAAAGACAAGGGACAGGAGGCCAAGAGGAGACACAGTCCCCGCGGTCACAGAGCTACCAAGGATGGAGTGGTGATTAAGACCCCTGGCCTGTCGCACACAGTGCACCAAGGATAACAGCAGCACGGAGCCCTGGGTCCTCCCATCTCCTGGCTTTAACTAGATAGAGCCCCAATAGACTGGGATGGATTTAGTGTGTGTGCGTGTGTGTGTGTGTGTGTGTGTGTGTGTGTGTGTTTGGTGCTGGGCGTGGAACCCAAAGCCTCCTGCAGGCTGGCGCTCACCACTGAGCTACCCTCCAGCCCTTTAACCTCTCTCTAGCCTGTGCAGGGGTGACAGCAGGCTAGATGGTGCTGTGGGAAACAGAAGAAGCCATCCTAATTCAGTTAGCTATTGGACGTCCAGTTTTAGGGGCTCTTTACATTCCAAGAACTGCTTCTCTCTTGTTTGTCTGCTTGTTGTTATGAGGCTAGAGATTTACCCCCAGTCTTTGCACTCAGTTATCTGAGTTACATCCCCAGCCAGTGCTTATCTTTTGAGACAGAGTCTCACTAAGTCAGATTGGGCTTGAACTTGCAATCCCTCTGTCTCAGCCTCCTAGAGTGCTGGGACTGCAGGCGTGCACCCTCATAATCTGACTCGGTTTCTTTCTTCCCTCCGCCTCCCCCCCTTCCTCTTCTTTCTCTCTCTCTCCCTCTCTCTCTGTCTCTCTCTCTCTCTCTGGGGATGGAATCTAGGGCCTCACTCACGCTAACCAAGCTGTCAACCACTGAGCTACATCCCCAGCTCCCGTTTTTCTTTTTAGTAAGTGATGTCATACGTTTCCAACTAGGCATAGTCTTTAAAATTTTAGGAGAGGGGCAGGAGGTACAGCTCAGTGGGCTAAGTGCTTGCCGCTGAGCACTAGGGCCCTGAGTTCGATCCCCGGTCCCGGAAAAAAAAAAAAAAAATTTTAGGAGAGGATGAAGCAAGAGCGCACTGGTGTAGGAAATATTTCTTACAGAAAAATAGTGCCACTGGCAGCACCCTTTCCCGGGGTGGTGTGGGCAAAGTCGCCCCCTCAAGGCTGCTAGCTGGTGCTTGCCCGCCAGTCACTGAGTCAGAGCTCCAGCATTCTTGAGCTCACCGGAATCCCTCTTCCCTGAATTCTGAGGGTTTGCAACTGTCCTAGAGACTTTATCCTCAGTGGGACCACCCGTTAGGGCCTGGGGACGTCTGGGAGCTGATGATGCTGGCAACTTGTCTGTGGCGCTGGAGACATGGAGGCTGCTACAAACCAGCAAACCAAGTATGTATGACAGAGCTGGGGCAGTGATGACAGCCAAGCTCAGCTGCTCACAGGAGGTCAGACCCCTCCGCGTGCGGAGCCCCGCGTCTTTCCTGAGATTAGTCGCTGAACTTGACCCCAAGGCGTCCACGTCCGTTATGAGAAAGATGGGAGCCCACATAATTGCTTAAAATGCATTTTTTTTCCTCCCTGGAAATATGTTCTGAATAAAAAATCAGTTTTTGGACTTTCCATGGGGTTCTTGGGTGGAAACAGTGAGCCTGCCCTTGATAACGATTTCAGCCCCACTGCAGAAAGAATCTTCATGTGGCTGCTTCTTGTAACGACCTCCATGAAACAGCAGGCAGAGGCATAAAGGGGATTACACTGGAGCAACTCTTCCGTGCCCACGCTGACAGCCCGGCTGGCGCTTTCCTCACCGGCAAGCACCATAGAGGTGGCACATAAATCCACTGTGGACCAGAACCGATCGAGGGACATGGGCTAGCACATAGCAGTGTGTCCTGAGCTGCAGGACTGCAGCACCTACACACACACACACACACGCACGCACGCACGCACGCACGCATGTGCTTCAGTGCTGCAGAGGCATGTATCACAGGCTGGCCCACGCACATGTTTGCAAGTGAATCTTTCCCATCTTTTGGAGCAACCCAGTGACGCTACAAGCAGCCTGTCCCGCGGCACTCGGCTGCCTGCACCTTTATTACCTGTGCAAGCCGAGGAGCCAGCATTGCCACTTTATGAAAGTCACCCTCTCACAGGCACCCGTTTAGTGCATGTTGCAAATCCAGGCCCACCTGGAGGATAATGAGGCCCACATGTGGGACTGTGTGCCCTACAGACTCAGAAATACCCCAGGTGGCCAGGGCTGCCCTCTTGGGAAGACACGCACCCAGCACCCACTGTTTGCCTTTGTGCACCTGGCCACTACCAAAACATGGTGAAGTGCAGACTTGGGCATATGGAGGACACCCTGGGTGTCACCTTGGACGGGTCACTGTTTTCCCGATAAAGCAGATGCTGTGAATGATGGTATCGCATATCGCTTCCATGTGTTGCCACATCTGGCCATGAAGTGGTCCATTGGCTCTGCCGTTGGCCTCCCCTCAAGCAGAGAAAAGGTCACTGGTTTATGCGTGGTGCTGTCAATGCAGTCTGAAGTGCAGCCCAGGAGCCCAGTGTCAGGACACCTGCAGGCCTGGTGGCCCAAAGGACAGAGGTAGCGTTGGGTGTGCTGTTTCCCTGGGGGCCCCTGGCACCACTGCCCATTGGTCCCTGGAGTGTGTCCTCCAGGGAGAAGCTCTGGGCACAGGAGGGGAGAGGTGTGCACACGGGCTCCTTGAAATATGATGTTCTCCTTCAGGACACAATGGCTCACCAAGGGGGCCGAAGCAGAAGGACTGAGACGAGCAGAGGCCCGGGCTTGTCCGGGTGTGGTATATGGGAAGCCGTGCCTCGGTCCCCGGATGGAAGAACCCACTGGACACCCAGCAGGCCCCAAGGGAGATGGAGAAGGCCCAGCAAACCTGTGCTCCAGCCTGCATCCCCCTTTCCCTCCACAGAAGCAGGGTAGGGTGGAGAAGGGAACACCATCCTGGAAAAGAAGCTCCAGGATTATTGGAAGCCATTTCTGATCTGATAAAACAAGAATTTGGCAAGACTTTTCTTTGGATGAATCTAAAAGATTGGTCCCATTTTAAAATATATATTCAATCTACTAATCTTGGATCAGTGTAGGCTGCTGGTAAAAAAAAAAAAGGCAAATAACTTCTCTCTAGAATAATAGAAGCAGTATGTAAATTCCATGCATGTGACTAACTCTTATGTGTACATGTGCGTGTGCACATTGCCCACACACGAGCTTCTGGGAAAGATCATAGTGGGTGTGTTTGTCCACATTTCTACAGGAACAAAAGCCCCACGTTCTCAGGGGTCCCAAGGATGAACCCATGATTCTCGTTGTTACATGGCTATGCACAACTCAGGGCGTGTCTAAGTTGTCCTAACTATTGCTTATTGAAACTCATCAGCTTGTTCAGACACGAGGCTGGGGCAGTGCCTTGGCCCACATCTGGGGCATTGATGAAGATAAGGCCCTTCAGCCCACCCAGCTCTAAAGCAGGTTGGACATCCTTGTCCTGGCTTAGCCTCATGGACTCAGGGGCCCGTTGAGGTCAGTGTCTGCCCTCGCTGCCAAAGGCCCTGAAATATTTGAATGGACAGAGAAATCAGACTAACTTCGTCCTTCCTCAAGAGGTAGAAACTGAAGGGAAGTTTCTCTTTTTCTTTTGTGGTGCTGGGGATGGAATCCAGGGTCTCACTCATGCCAGCCATGTGCTCTACCACTGAGCTACACACCCGCCTGGAAGTATGCTTGCACTCAGAAGACCCGTATGTACCGCCTCATCTGTCCCCAGGATGGAGTCTGGCCTTGAGCTTCACAGTGATCTGAGGGGGTGACACAGGTCCCAGTGAAAGAGGACCAGCAACTCACCTGTGAAACCAGCAAGGGAGTTGGTTATTATGTTCCTCCTGGTGTGATAGAAACTTCTAGTAAAGGGGGACTGGAGTATGTTTCATAGTTTTATTTTTGAGCCAGTTAAATACAATTTTACTCTTTGAAATTTTGGGGAAACTCAAGACTATAAAGTTTATTTTAATTTCACATGTGCTACAGATCAAAAGAATCATCGTGGAAAAAATGCCCCAGTGATTTGAGACAGTATAATTCTTGCAACTTTTTTTCAGAATAGATTCATAGCCTCAAAGGTCACTCAGACCTCTTCAAAATGCACTGAGAATGACATGATCATGGCCATTATTTCACCAAAATGCAGGTTTCTTACAACCTTTTTCACTATTGAAAAATGATCTGGAATCTGTGTTATTTTATTAAAGGGGGGAAAGTCTTTGCATCAGAGAGGCAAAAACATATTCCAGATACCCCATGATTCATCCACTAACGAATTTATGAATATCTGTTCTGTGATATTTATTACATTTCTGGCTAAAATTGAAAAGATTTGAAAGTGGAAAAAAATAATCAAAATTAATGATGGCCTTACGCCGTCCTGTGGACTTTCTGAAAGGGAAAGCTCTGTCTACTTCTAAGCTATGAAGAATTTATGGGGAAATTATGTTATTTTGAAACAGTCCCTACAGCAACATAAAACTGAAGTCCCACATTCCTAGGGGTAAATTAGAACCCTTTGGGTCACTGGCACGATGCTGTTGTGTCTCCCCGTGTGTTTCCGACAGCATCACAGACCCTGCCCAGCTGCTTCTATGGGACTTGTGGTCCAAAATATCTGGAAAAGCTGAGCCTCCTTTCCTGACACGGGGAATCCTGAATTTTGGGGATGTAGTAAACGCTCGGTGCTGAGATGTCTTTTTATGAGACTCCCCGGGCATTACTGACTTCCATCTCTTGGAGGACACCTTGGGAAAATGAGAACCGGGTGAATGGCCGGGAAATTAGGTGCCAGTGCTGGTTCTGCAGCTCTCGGGCAGCTTCCTTCCCAGTGTGGGCCTGTTTGCCCCGTGTTTCACAGAGGCAGAGATGCGTCGCTCTTGGGCAGTGAGAACCCGTAGTCACGATTATTCCTACCTCCGTCCCCTGTTAGCTGTGAAAGTGTAGGATATCCCTGCCCCAGAGATTCCGGGCTTAGCCGTGAGGCAAGAGGCGGGTACACTGGGTCACGGTTCTGATAGGACAACCTTCCAAAAGGACTCTGACCCCACCAGAGTTGTCCCTTTCAGGCTCTCCATCCTTGTCAGCCTCCTGGCTGTGAGGATGGCCTCACCCTCCCCCTGCAGAGGGAGAGCCAGCAGCCTGTGGTATGGACATGGTGGACCTGGGAGCCTCATGGATGATCGGGCATTTAGGAAGCCCGAGCAGCTGGAGCCCACTGTCCGGGAAGAAACACTTCCAGGGGCCCCAGGGATCCTACAAGGACAGGTAGAGGCAGGGCCACTATTGGAGATGGGTTACATTGTGCCTGATATAGAGTGGGCTGGAATAACTTGTGTAGTGATGGTAACACTGGTCTTTTAAAGGCTGCCCTTAAGAGAGCTGCCGGGCATGTGCCCGTAGTCACAACTACTTGGGAGGCTGAGGCAGGAGGATGACCTGAATCCATGAGTTCAAGATGAGCCTGGGCAACATAGTGAGACCTCATCTTTTTGTGTAGGTGGTGCTGAGGCTCAAATCCAGGGCATTGTGCGAGTGAGCAAGGCAAGGGCTCTACCACTGAGCCACATCCCCAGCCCCATCCCCGTGTTTTAAGAGGAGGGGGAGAGGGAGGGAAAGAAGGGAGGGAGAGTAAAATGTGCCCTGTTCATCTGTCCTAACAGACATGGCTGATCTAATGCCTGGGCATTTGGGCAACACTCCCTGTGGGGCTATGTGTGACACCGTGACCTAGGAAACCACCTGTGCCCATTGGAGGGGGCTTGTGAGGGCAGGCTGGGGCACCTCGCAGAGCCTCGGCATGGCACAGGCTTGGAAGGTGTCTGTGGAGAGACACCTGCGCTCCACGGTGGGGCCCATTGGACGGATTCACTTCTTCCTAAAACTGCAGAGCTGTCTACATGGGTTTGTGCAGTGCAGGCTAAGGAACTAGAGAGGCTTCTCTTTCTACCTTTCTATCTTTATGCTCTGGGCACTTAATACTGAACAAGTATTTTCCTAAGAATAAAAAGGTGCTTCCATTTCAGATTTTTAAAAGTCCCTTTTTGCCCAAGCAGAGGCTTTAGCTCCTTACAAATGACTCAGTGGCTTCCTAGCCTCCTGGCCAGCAAGGACATTAATCTACTTTAATTTTCCTGTCGCCAGGCAGAGCCCATGCCATGGTATCTGTGACAACCTACTGCTAACTTCCCAGAAGAAACCTTCCACCTTGTGCAGGACTCATCCCCATGGCCTGATGCAGAAACTTCAAGACAAAAAACAGCTAGGTACTTTGAGTGCTGGCTGTGTGGTCCCATAAATTCAGAGTTTGAATCCCACAAATACAGAGTTCGAATCCCACGCTCAGCACCTCTGAGTTGAACATGGCACAGGTGCTGTGGGCCCTGGTTTCTTCAGATGACACAGATGGAACCCCAGGATCCCCCAGGCTACTGCTGTGAGAATTCACCGGGTGTTGCATGTGAGAGCTTCGTGCTGGGCTCACAGGAAACACACGCAAGAGAGGCTCCGGGTCTTCTTTCTCTGAGCTTCCCCTGCCTGCATTTCCCATTTAGCACACTCTGTTCCTCCGCCTCCTCTTCACGCTCTTGCTCACAGTCAGCCCCATTGGAGGGTCATTTGCCTTGGCCTGACCTGTACCATGAGGTTTTGCTGTGACTTTAATGTCCCCTCCAAAACTGGTGTTGGAATTTAATAGCCATTGATCGTAAGATCCTGTAATTTCACCTACTCAGGAGGCTGAGGCAGGAGGATGGTGAGTTTGAGCCCAGGCTGGGCAATTTAAAGAAACAAAGAAGTGAGACTTTCAGAGGTGATGAGGTATTTAGGCCACGAGAAACCCACTTTCATGAATGGACTGATGCAGTGATCATGGGAGTCAATTTGTAATCACAGGAGTGGGATCCTAACAAGACTGACTTCACCCCATCAGCTGTCTTCTGTCTGTCTCAAGTGCAGCCTGGTCTCATGATGCCCTCTGCTGCGCTAGAACGCAGCCAGCAGGCCCTCACCTCCTTGGTGCAGGACCTCCCAGCCTTCAGACCTGTAAGAAATAAACTTACTTTCTTCATAAACCTCCGAGTTCCTGTTATTCTGTTATAGCAGCAGGAAAAAGATTAAGACAAACCTCACTTACATCTGAGGGGACAATAGTCAGGTGAGACCCCAGATCTCAAACTTTGGGGTCAGTGTCAAAATGAGTTACAAGTGCAAGGCTACTGAGATGAAACCAATGTGTTTTGCCTGTGGGAAAGGTATGTATTTTGGGGACTAAGTGCACTGAATGAATGTCCGTATGCCCCCAGATTCCTAGGTTGAGACCTGATCCCTACCGTGATCGTCCTGAGAGGTGGCGAGGTTGTGGATGGGGTGAGTGCCCTTCTCCGTGAGGCACGGCGAGCCCCGCCCTTTCCACTGTGTGAAGGCACGGACACCACCTGCAGGGGTCACGCCTTTCTCAGATCCCAGACCTGCTGCCACGTGGGCCTTGGGCTCTCTGGCCTGCAGAACACTGAGAAGTAAATGAGCGCTGTCCCAAATTACCCAGTCTCGGGAATTCTGTTACAGCTGCAGGAGTGGACTAGGAACCCCCTACAGGGAGACCCTGTGTGTCACTGCCACTTAGCATGGTGGCCTGACCTCCCAAGCTCAGAACAGGAGTCACTGTTTCGGGGGAAAAAGACACTCGCAGTTGTTTTTATTAAACAGAAACAACAACAAACAGAACCTGTCCCCCTCAACAAAGCAAGAGAGGATCCAGGCGCCAGCTCTGCGGCCTGAGGCGCGGCTCAGGTGTGGCTCTGGCTGGAAGTGGCCCCAGTCTCAGGCCCCTTCTCAGAGAGGGAAACCAATTTCCAAAGCCCCCACTGCCCTAACCAATCCAACACCTCATGCGGACAGCACCTTCCTGCCCTGAGTCACTCTCCCCCTCAAATGCAGATTGTTTGGCTTTGCCAGATCAGGAACTGAGTCAACAGGAAGACTGGTGCATCCTGTCAAACACCCAGGAGCAGATGGGGACATGCTGTCTAGATTGTGTGAACCTCCAGCAAAGCTTTGTGCTTGGGGGACACTCCACACCAGGTTGCACGTTTGAAGATACCAAGGTTGGGGAGGTCTGGGAGGGACTGTCTTCTGAGGAGCCGTGTTTGGGAAGGGCGTGGCCAGCCCCCCAGAAAGACTAGCGGTGGTGACCTCTGGGCTACAAACTGCCATGAAGTCCTATCAAAGCCTGGGCTGGCCAGGGAGTCACGCATTCAGCTCTGTCCTACAGAGCAAACATTTATCTATAAAGTAAAACAAAAGGGGTGACATTGGAATCTCTTCATGAATCATGGGAATGTAGTGGTTCAGGTAGTCTAGAGAAGGAAAATCTTTGGAAAGCAATGTGCCTCACTCTTGAAAGAAATAAGGTAAGAAAATAAGAGATGGAAGTGTCCTAGAAAGGCAAGCAGAAGACCCTCTGTGCCACCACCATGGACAATGATGAGGCAGGTGTGGTGGCATGCACCTGTAATCCCAACACTTGGGAGGCCAAGGCAGGAGGATCATCACAAGTTCAAGGCCAGCCTGCTCTACATAGTGAATTTAAGGGCAGCCTGGAAGACCTTGTCTAAAAAGAAAAAAAAAAAAAAAAGGTAATGATGTCAAAGTTTACCCAAATCGCTGCTCAGCGTTGTCCATACAAAACATTCCTCTTGTATAATTTACATGATGACATCAAATTTCCTTGTATTAGGAAGAGACAAAAACAGTACTTATTAACTATAATTTCATGTTTTGGGGTGGATACTTAACTGTATTCAATTACCAGAAAAGCCTGTTTCTAGTAAAATAAGGTAATCATCTTGAAGAAGTCATTTTATAACAAGGATTTCAATGTTCCCCCCATATATAGCAGATGATCTTTAACCAAGTAAGAAGTTGAATTGCTTTTCATGAGTGTATATTTAAGTTAGCCGCCACTGACCCTTTTGGAACAAGGCAGAGAATAATAAATAATGTATATTTTAAAGTTCAGTCTGGAAACTATCATGGGAAGCCAGCCAGGTAGGACGTGGGCTGCCATGGAGACCACCAGAGAACCTAGCAATGCTGCATCTGTGATGCTTTCAAAGAGCGGCCTGCAGAGGTTTTAAAGAGTTAAGATGCACACGCTCCAGCCACCACTTGCACCAGTCTTTCGGGAGTGCTGGCTGTTAGCTCTCTGGTTCGATTTGGCTCAGCTGGCTGTTAGAAAAGCCCAAACACAAAGTGTGTGGCTAAGAATGATTCAGAGACGCAGCCATGAGGGAGTCCATAGCCACGGGCCAAATCTACTGTCTCCTAGTGAAGTACTTCTCTGCCTTGGCCCATCAGAGCCCTGCTGTGTGACTTTCTTCCTGTGGAACAAGGATGACTCTTCGTTGCTATGGCCTTACGGGTGGAACTCGCCCATAAAGTTGCCAAGACCAACCTAACTCTGTACCACTTTGATGCCAGCACTGCAGTGTGGCGGGGTCGAGCATTGGGCGAATGGGAGAGGCGCAGGGACTGGCTTAGTCACAAGACAAAATGAAGAGGGAAATAAACAAAGTGTTTTCCAACCAGAGCCTAAAGCTGGAAAATACCCATTAATAAGGGATTATGCTGATCAACATGGAAAGGGGACAGGTTTGTCTTTATCAATGAGTGACATTGACAAGAAGGAAATAACTGAAGCAAGCGTGTGGGGTTTTGCACAGATAAAATGCAGTGAGTTTTCTTCGATTTAACTCATGTTTTCTTGCCCAAGAGCTGTAACCTACGCCAACCCAACAGCAAGGCATCTGCCAGCACCCCAAGCTTTTTTGACAAAGGTGAAGGAAGCCAGAAAGTTGGTGCACAGAGCCCTGTAAGAAACGCTGGGTCCTGGGAAGTGTTAATGAAAAACTGGTTGCCTTGGGTGTGGATATGCTCCACTGTCTGCTTCTGAAAATACTAATAAAGAAAAATAACACAGCCTGAATGTATCAACCATGTGACCCCAGTTCTAAAGGTGCCTGTCAAGAAACCCAGGGAGCTGTCAAAAATAAATAAAAATCTGGGAGGAAACACAGCTAAAGAGAAAGTTATTGAGAGGGTGGAACACAGTAAGAACTTTCTACATGGCAGTCAGGAATGCGAGGTTGACAGAGGCAGCGAATTCCAAAAGCACGACTTCCTATTTGAACAGCAAGTGAAAGGTGTATATTTCATCAAGTTACACCTTTTGGGCTGTGTTACCTCAATGTTGGCTCGAGGCAGTGTGTGGTTTCCCTTTACTCTGACAGGTAGAAAGAACAGAATGCCACAGCATCTTTCTTCCTGTGTACTGCAGAGATCCAGTTCTCTGGGTACCTCTGCTATAAACAGGGAAAACTTGGAATTTAGACTTTAATTCATTATTTTTGCAGTGCTGGGGGCCCACCCCATGACCTCATGCCTGCTTGGCAAGCATTCTACCACTGAGCTACATCCTCAGCCCTGGGAGTTTAGATGTTACATTACTTTTATTACAAAAGGAGGCCAAGCTTGTTCGTTTGGCATTGGCTTAGCTTTGAATTGTTGCAGTTTTTAAATTTGAACATTGCCCGGGTGGTTTGGGGCCGGGTCTTCCCAGGTGAGCAGTTTTTCTGGTCTTCTAGGAGTTTTTGAGAAGCAGTGCATAGGAATCTTGCTCACGAATGGTGAGTGTGAGGCTCAGGTGGGAAGGTCTTTGAACAGTGATGACAGGGATTTTAGGAATAGTAATAGTACTGACAAGTAATTGCAGTGGCAGCGTACGGACGTCTATTGCTAGGTTCAAACTGTCCCAACCTTTCTTAGCTTTTTAATTTTTTTTTTTTTTTTTTTTTTTTTTTGCGGTACTGGGGATTGAACTCAAGACCTTGCGCTTGCCAGGCAGGCGCTTATTCCACTGAGCTATATCCCCAGCCCTTTCCTTAGCTTAAAATAATCACAATTTCCTCATAGCATGTGGTTTTGAGAGCCACGAACTCAGGCAGGGCTTATGTATGAGTCTGTTTTATGTTGTCATACAATGACTTTTAAAGGGGTTTATATAGTTGTCAGCTTTAGAGGGGGAAGGTCCAAGATTGGGGGACCCATCTGTCGGGCCTCTGGGGAGAGCCCCTTGGCTCTCATGGTAAGAGTGTGTGTGACACAGAGCAATTGTGTAGTGTGACAGGAAGCCAGAGAGATTGGGCAGGGGCCCGTCTTGCTCTGTGAGAACAGCCATCTCACGAGAGCCAACAGTCCCAGCAGAGCTGTGTTAGTCCCTTACAAGGTAGACTTTATAAACAGGGCAAATGATGGCAAGTATTTCTGTGTCCCCACGGAGGCCAGAATGATCTAAAAACACACATCTAATTCCCTCATTTCTCTGCTTACCTGAACAGTCCTGTGGCCCTAAGAATGAAGCCGTGATCCTGTGCAGTGAAACAGAGGGAGCTGGGTGGGACTTACTTCCAGGCCGGTGTAGCCCAGCCCTCAAGCCCCGCCCACTACAGCGGGTGCCCCTTTCACCTTGGCACCGCCCCCATCTCCTGCCCGTACCCCACTCTGAGGTCTCTCCTCCATGGACACTTTCTCCAGGAAGACGCCCAGATGCTCCTGACAAGGTTGCTCCCCTGCGACACAGGCCCTAGAAATCTGGCCTTTTGGAACTGCTGGTCACACTTGAAATTACGTGTTCGTCACACTTGAAACTCTGTGTTGGCATCATTATTTCTTCACCGGTTGGACAATCCAAGACAGCAAAAACTGTACTCCCACCTCCCAGGCTGCAATTCGCACATGTATTTCTTCAATAAAACAAAAGAAGGAATAACATATCCAACCCATAACCCAGAAGACTTGGCTTGGTTGGTAAGAATGGGTTCACTGGAAATTTAACTTCCTGAGCACCCTGGCAGATGTTTCTGCGCCCCACTTCCTTCCTGTATATAGGTCTATATACTTCCTGTGTATAAGTCTCACCATTCAAAATTCAGGTTGACAGGAGATAGATCCCAGTAGGGAATCCCTGGCCTCTTGGACAGCTGTTAAGTCTTGTGGCGAGGATGTGACCTAGCTTGGCTCCAAAAGACTTGAGGTGGATGTGCTGGTGCCCCTGGGGAGGATCCCTTTCCTAACAAAAGATAGGGGGCTGGGGATATAGCTCAGTGGAATAAGCGCTTGCCTAGCAAGCGCAGGGTCCTGAGTTCGATCCCCAGTACCGCAAAAAAAAAAAAAAAAGTGATTCCTAACAAAAGATAGCCGACTTGTCCCAGTTTGCCTGGGAACCCTTCTTACTTTGGGACAAAGGGGGCTGGTTGGCCACCCAAATCTTCCATCCTCTTTCCTGTCTTCATCAGTTTCAGGAGGAAGACCTAACCTGTGAAGAACACCTAGGCAGAAAAAGAGCCCTCCATGATGTCACCGAGCCACACAACAGTGAGCCTAGAATTTTCTCTTCATGGCTTTGTGTGTGCGACAGAGTGAAGTCATTATTGCTTCCGTCACTCTTGGTTGGGTTTGCCATTCCTTGCAGCCGACAGCAACCTTAATTGCTTTAATCAATAAACAGCCAGGGAAAAAGTGGTAGAAGACCAGTGGAGAACAAATAGTGCAGAAGCTACACCTCCGCCAGCGGCAGGGACACAGGAACCCGGGGCCCCAGCCGCAACCCCGCTAGCATCTTGCTGTCTTAGGTGCTGCCCAGTGTACCATCTGTTCAAACAGTGTCTGACAGAGAAATCCTGCGTTGAAAAAGATCAAAACTATTAAGCTGCATGTTTTACCTGCTGCAACAGGCAGAGCCATTATTTGGACATTTCCACTAAACAAATAAGCCTTCACCTCTCACTCTTGGGCTGTGTGTGCAGCATGCAGAGTCACATGCATGATTTTGTCTTGGGGACGTGAGTATTTTTCATGCCCCAGTCGAGGCGTGTGTGGTTTGGCTGCGTTGAGAAAGTCCCCACCCTGCCCTGTAAGCTTGGAGACAAAGAGGCTCCCTTGACATGGCCCTCGCCTGCCTGTCATAAGGAGCCTTCCTGTGCACAATGGGCAGCCTTGCTTCAGACCTCTGGCTTCCCTTCCTTCCCTTCACCGTGGGTGACATGTGCCTGTGGCTCCTGGCCAACTGGGGCATCTTCTCCAGTTCTTCGTTCCCGTGGGTGGTGTTGGTGGCCACCCCAGAAGAAGAAGAACCTCAGAAGACGTCAGGTCACAATGCAAACCAAACAGAGCCGTTGTCTGGAATATGTACTTTGCTGGGCACCTAGCTGGGGGGTGGAGTCCTCAGACGCTGTTGGCCTTTTGGGGCTGGATCGGTTTTTTTGGTGGGGAAGCTGCCCTGCGCATGGAGGGACATTGATTGCCATCTCTGGCGTCTACCCCTAAACGTCAGGAGTGCTTACTGTACCCCACACTGTGCAGTTAAGAGTGTTTCCAGACTCCATGAGAAGGCAGTTGCTGGAGCAGCAGGCGTCTATGGGCTGCATGAGCAAGGTGACCTTGGGTGCCGGAAGCTGCACCAGGACAGGAAGTCCCCACCTGGGGGTACACAGGCAGGCCAGAGAGCCAGGGTGGCAGAGCTGGAGACAGCCAGGGGCACAGAGGGGTTTGGAGGAAAGGCAGTGAGGGCCACTGGGGGGGTGAGCAGAGCCCTGGAGGCAGGAGTGCACCCATGGGCAGAAGGCCGGCCAGGGTGGCCGACACAGACCTGGACACAGGTGCTTCTCTGACAGCCAGAACATCTGGGAAGAGTGGGATATGCACGCAGGGAAAGGGTGGGAGAAGACACAGGCACCGAGGAGAAGCCCTGGGGGCCGGGTCTCTGACGTGGGGGCAGACACGGAGGTCCAGGAGGGACCTGGCCGGCGTTTCCATTCCAGCACAGGATCAGGGCTTTGTAAACACGGGTGACAAAGTGAGTGAGAGCCCCACGGGCCAGGCCCAGCTCTGCTTACACCAGCCAGCCTGCTCCTTCCCAGCAGGCGGCTGCCTGCCCAGGCCCCTGACCGCCTGCTTCCCTCACTTCCCCTACCTTTTAATGGCAGTAAACAAAACACCCGCCACAAAGGCCGCAGTGTGCGAAAGCAAAGTCTGTGTGTTTCTCAGTGTCACAGCCCATTTATCCACCTGGATGGCGGCCACTTGAGAACCACTGCGCTGCCCAGAAGTGGGGAACCCAGTAATTACCCAGAAAGTGTGATCGATGGAGGCAACTATTGGAGTAATTAGGCCAAGAGCCCCTCTGTTCCCTCCAGCACCGCAAGGCTTGGGCTCGGTTTCTGCCGGAACCATCTGGAGCTCTGCAGGCCCCTTGGCATGGAGGTGTGGATGTGCTGGAATAGCTCTGGGGACACCAAGGTGGGGCCTCCCAGGAGGCCCTGCAGGTAGAGGGATGGGAGACAACCCTGAGGGCAAGGCCTTGTTCAGGCGGCCTCTTGGGGATACATTTGAAGGTGCCTTCTGTATTTCCTTGAGACCGTCATGTGCTAGGGTGGTGGGAGCGGGGTGGGGTCCCTTCCCTGACCACTGGCATAACCTCAAGATCCACAGGGCTGCCACTGACCTTGAGCTCTTGCCCATTTGCTTGGGGCCCGAGGGTGCAGCTTTTCAGGTTTTCTTGCAGCCCCTCCCCTTGGCTCAGCACAGGGACCACAGGATTCGAACCAATGGGCTGTCCCCAGGGTCCTGCTTCCTCCCATGCCAGTGATGCTGGTATCTGGCTCCCCATGATGGCTGCTTCTTCTCTGGGGACCTGGTGCTCATTTCTGTTCACTCTGGAGCTGTGAGCCATCAGGGCTCTGGCTGACACCAGCTCAATCTCATCCCCAGGGGCCAGTGGCTCCTTCCCAGCCATGCAGGGGTGTGTCCCGACCGGGAGCAGAAGTAGCCCTTCCCAAGGCTGGGGGGCTCTTGGTGGTATTCACTCTAATGCTACCCTAGGGTGATGGGCCACTTTGTTAGCCCACACTGTGACTGGATGATGTCCTGCAGGCTGGGGCACAGCTGAAGACAGCTAAGGCCAGCCCCAGTCTTCCGGTGGACCGTGATAGGAGACAGGTGCACAGACTTACAAGAGGGCTTCACAGGGCCGCGGACCACTGGCCTGCCTGGGGACTCAGAGCCAGCACCCCAACAGCATAACTCACATGGCGTCAAGATAGAGGGGCAGAGCCTGCCTCACTGAGAGGGAGAAGACTGTCGGAGCAGAGAGCACCTAGGCTTGCTTGTAGGAGGGCAAGAGCTTGGGACTGTGTGGGGAGGTGGGTGGGCAGAGATGAGGGACACGGGGCCATCTTCAAGCCTCACTGTTCAAAATTCAGGCTTCCAGAAGATGCTGATGAACCAGCTCGGGGCCATCGTAGCTCAGGGCCCAGGGAGGGCACATGCGAAGGTGAGTGTTGGCTGCCCAGGAGAGACGATCCAGGTAGAACTGGCAAAAGAAAGCGATAGAGTGCTGGTCATCAGGCGCATGGGTTTGTCCCCCTCTGCTGGGATGGCTGGGGGTGAGGGGAGGTGAAGCGCGAGCAGGTCAGCCATTGGGCACCCCAACGGGGGAGCAGGAAGGGTGCAGGAGGCGGGAGATGTCTTTAAAAATCAATCGGTAAGCATAGATATTTCTACAAATTTCATGAAGGCCCTGAAGATATCTGTGGGCCAGGCAGCATCTCAGTGCCAGCACAAGGACACACCCCGTCTTCTGGAGAGTTCTGCTGTCCCCTGTGATGTCCTGCCAGGGCTTCAGGTGACATCAGGACTGGAGTCTCCCTGTGCCAGGAAAGAGGAGGAAAGTCAAGTGCATGGCCAGGTAGCCCAGATGGAAACTCTGCCAGTTGTAAGAAATGCAATAAACAGTATAATGTATTACTATCATTGTTGCGGGGATTGAACCCAGGGACCCATGTGTGCCAGGCACATTCTCTCCAGAGACCCTGGAAGTTTGATAAAACCTGAGAAGCTGGAAGGATGAGGACCAGGAGGTCCTGCCGCATGGAGGTTTGGAGGCCTTGATGACCAGGACAGCAGTCCGAGTGCCAGAGTCCACCGTGGTATAGAGTCTGGGAAATGCACTAGAGACTCGGCCAGGATTGAGGACAGGGAGCTATGTTGCTATATAAGGACTCTGACAGTAGCACATCTGTGCTTTTAGATCTCTCCTCGTGCTCTGCAGGCTGAAATCCCTCAGCTGCCTGGGTGTCTCTGTGGTCTTGACCTCAGTCTGGGTAAGAGGAGTCAGCCTTTGGGCACAGTAGGGGGCCCCCCCCACCATCCTCAGTGAGGGGGAGACTCACCCCTGAGTCTTCCAGGGCTGAGTCCCTCACCCATGAGGAGCATCTTCACCTGGGCTCACACTCCAGTCTCACGCTCTCTCACTAGGGTAGCTACAGACCCACATCTTTTGCTTCTAAAAAAACTATTTAATTACCCCTTAAACATAATTCCTGTGCAGTACACTGTTCTAAATGTTACAAGAAAAAACATTCTTTTAGTTCTGACAAACTCGTTATGGCTTGGATCTCAGATGTACCCTAACAGTCCATGTGTGAAAGGATTGGTCCCCAGCCTGCGGGGCTACCGGGAGGCAGTATGGCCACTGGGGGCGGGGCCTCATGGGAGGAAGTTAGGTCACTGGGGCCTGGCCCTCCTTTCCCTCTATCTCTCTCTTTGCTTTCTGCACACCATGAGACAGTAGCTTTGATCCATCATGTGCTCCAGCCACAATTTTTTTCGCTACTACAAGCCCAAAGTGATGAAGGTAACTGACCATGTGAACCAAAACTTCTAAAAGTGTGAATAAGTCCTTTATTTTAAAATAACATACATCTTCTCTCCCTTTAAGTTGCTGCTTTATTGTCACAGCCATGGAAAGTTGACTAACACAAATCCTGTGACTAGGAACTCGTATTATCTCTACTCTGTAGAGGAAATGGAAGCATAGAGAGGTAGAGAAACTTGCCCGAGAACACGGAGCTGGGCAGTAATCACAGCTGAGATGCCCACCCAGGCATTGTGCCTGCAGAATCTGTGCTATGATGCTGCCTATAGTATGATGCTTGTTTTTTTTTTCCAAATGAAAATAATACATACTCGTGGTAGAAATATAATTTCACAAGTGTGTCCACGGGATTTTCTTTTATTAGGATCATGAGTTGGTCCCACAATTCCCAGAATTCTATGTCCTATCCCTTCTGTGGTTTTCGCTTCATTCGGCTGAAGAGTATCCTCAAGTAACTTTCTCTGAAATAGTCTGTCAGGAAAATACCTGGGGATAAGTTTACATACCCTCCTTCATGGATTTCATCTTTGAAAATTCTCCTACTTACTAACATGTATTTATGACCCCCAAAATCATTGTTTATATACTTTCAAGGTCATTCTTGAAAGGACAGGCACAGAGCATTGCAAAAGTTGAATGGCCCAGTGAGAAGTGCGAAGCTGTGTTGAACAAGATGAACCTTTGCCTTCTTGAAGCAGCTCAGAAACATGATGTCCTTTTTGGTGACCCACCTGGTTCCATATGTTTACACTTCTTGTGTTTTTATTGATCTTGCTGTTTAATATGGTCTCCATATAGAGTGTTGCTGTGTGCAGCAGTGTTAATCAAAGGGTAGCTGTGGAGAGAAATAGGCTGTCGGCCATGAGTTCAATGTTAATAAGGCAATAATATCTATTAAATAGGGCATCTTCAAATAAAAATACAAGTAAAACATCCTTGGATGGCTTGACTCAAACATTGTGACCAGATGTTCAAAGGAATCACCCTGTATTCCCCCTGGGAACAATGGTTCAGTACTCACTAATTCAGTGTTTGTGGCAACTTTATAGAACCTCATTACAATGGATAACAAAAAGCAACTGTGTCTTACGCTCAGATTTGATGTGGAGGTTTACTGACTAGTGAATTCTACATCAGAGTTTTTTTTTTTTTTCAAAACTCAGGAGGTGTTTCAGTGTCTTTTAGCAGCCACAATGACCAATGCTGGTGTGTCTCATTCTTTAGCACGTAGTAGGCCTGTGTTCTCTTCCTGGACATGTTGGAAACTTCCCACTAGTGTTGGTGTTCTGAGAATTCATGAGAATTCTCAAGAAGTGCATGTTTCATTCTTTCTGCTGTGAGGGAGCCATGTCTATCTGAAAACTCTGGCCTTCTCCCACCCTCCTCTTCCTTTCAGTCATTTTCAATGGCAAATGAGCCAAACAGAAGAACTCCAGCCTTTACAATGGATAAAGAATCTCAGGCAACTCCAGGTGCAGTGGAAATGTCGTTTTGACACTCAAGCACACCAGGCACCAGCATGGTCTCATGAGGACTACAGCGCAGTGACAGCCAGAAGCTCAGATGGCCCAGGCATGCAGCAGCACTGGGTGTTTGGCGATACCATGCTGCTGCCCAAGTGGCAGTGAAACCCACAGCGCAGGGCTGAGGCGGTACTAGCCTGCAGGCAGAGGGACAGAGGCCTGGAGTGCCAGTCTAAGGTCTGCCTTTCTGTCTTCAAGAGGTGTAAGAAGTCCAATTCCTGGAGGAAGCTGGCTGCTTTCCCACCTGCAACCTCTGGAATGCTGTGGCTGGCAGTGGAGGCTTTGATATTGGGAAATGAATCACAGACCCAGGTTACAGAAGCTTTTTTTTTTTTTGAGATAGGGTCTCACTCTGCAGTTCAGGCTGGCCTTGCACTCATTATGTTGCCCAGGCTGGTCTCGAACTCACAGAGATCCTTCTGCCTCAGCCTCCTGAGTGCTGGGATTACAGGTGTGCGCCACTACAGCATCAGAATGTGGATATTCTTTTCAATCATGATAGTTACAATTTTTGAGCTATGAGACAGCTCAGAAAATGGGTTTCCCACCTAAATCAGTTAGTAAATTGTGTTTGAACCCTAGTAATAGCAATTCAATTGTTACTAATAGACTAAATTGATTGGGTGTTTGTTCATATGAAAGAAGTCTGGAGGTAGCAAAAGGAGGAGTTTTATAGTAGTTCCACATAGGATCCAGGTTCTTCTGAATTCTGCTCACCCAGCCTTAAAACTCATTCTCAAGGTGGGCCCCCTTTCCCAAAAGTGGTTGCTGGAGTTCCAGCTGTCACGTCCGCATTCCATATAGGAATGTGGGGGAAGGGCAAAAGGAGTAGTTTTCTCTTACCTACGACATTCTATTTATATATTACTGGTCTCCTTAATGTGTAAGGGAGTTGGATGGAGTCTTGTAGTGTGAGCTCATTGCTACCCTGTAAAAATCCAGTTATGTTTGTAAGAAAGAGAACAAATAAAATGAGATGGCGATTTGATACCTGTCAGGCAGCTGCAAGTGGTAAACGAGGTGGAGGCTCTGCTCCTAGAAGTCAAGTGAATTCTTTGAGAATTGGCTTAGTATATTCTGTGTTTTCTTCTTTTCTAAGCATTGATGCCAAATTAAAAGGCCCACAGAGACTAATACTTCATTTTCAAATTTTGTTTAGGACAAAATCATCAGCGTTTTGTTTTATTTTGTTGAGAGAGTCTGTTACTCTGTATTCCAGGCTGGTATTTAACTCACTAGCACAAGTGATCCTCCTGCTTCAGCCTCCAAAGTGCTAGGACCACAGACAAACACCACCATGCCTGGTTGAAGCTTTCGAAATCCCCTCTCCTGTCTGCTCCTTCGCTCTTTGCCAAGGGTAAGCTGTGCCCCCAGCTCACCGAAGCTGGAACCAGTTCACTCCCACTCTAATTTCCAGAGAGACCCAAAGGGCTTGGCCAGCTGTGGCTCTGTCTGGTTAGGAGTCCTTGTGGATGGATGCAGGGAGTTTTAGCCATTTATCTGAAATGGCAAGCTAGTATTTGCCATTTATCTGAAATTCTGATTGAACTGAGTGTCCCATATTTTATCTGCCAACCCTAGAATAACACAAGAGATCATAGGAAGACTCAGATGGTTCCCACGCTAACACAGGGACCAAGGGGACTCTGGGAAATCCATCTACGAGGATTTCACAAATTCTTTGCAAAACCATTCTTTGTCAGTTTGGCCCTGACACAGAGTGGGGGTTGGAGGTGCTTCATGGGTTCCTGAGCATGCCAATGTGTTCTTCCCAACTCCCTCTTTCTGGATAAAATCCACTCCCACCAAGGACGCTTACTTTTGGGAAGAAGAGACACAAGGATGCTCTGACCAGCTGGGCTGAAGCTGAGGAGGGGTGTGGGGTGCTAGTACCTGGGGGCAGTGACAGGACCACAGCCAGCACAGAGGGGGTGACCTGCCAGGACATTCTATCTGCAGAGTTTATGGCCACCAGTGCCCTAATTTAGCTCTCATAAGGCCAGGCCATCCATCGAGGGACCCAAGCCTTTAAACCTACATCCAGCTGAGCCATGGGACAAACATCAGGGCCAAGATGAGGTATCAGGCCTGAGGAGACGATGTGTCCCAAAAGCAGATACAGCCTCCCCTGTGTCCCAAAAGCAGATACAGCTTCCCTTCCTTTTAATTTTGTTTTAAATTTTTGAATAATTGCACATACACAAGAAATACCGAAGATGACCAGAGATCTCCCGGCCATTTTGCCTCAGCTTCCCCATGAATACACCGCCTGTAACTGCGTCTCCAGAAACAACACTGGTACAAACACCCCCTGCAGCAGGACACAGACCTGCCCGCGGGTGACCCTTTTATAATGAATCCTTCTTGTCTTTTTTGCTACCTTGGAGCAAAAATTGTAGATAGCAGCGGAGCTTAGTGTTACATGTTGTCTGTTATGACTTAGATCTTAGATGCCCCCAAAGGGCCTCGAGCGTGGAAGGTGACTGGATCGTGGGAGCTGTTCTCACCAGTGGACTCATTCATTCAGGGGTTCATGGTAGAATGTGCTGTTGGCAGGCGGGGCCTCGTGGGAGGTGGGGCTTTGTGAGAGGCAGGGCTTGTTGGGGTGTGGCCTGGTTAGGGCAAGGCCTGGTTGGAGGTGGTTGCTGGGGGCATGGCTCGGAAGGGGTGGCTCCCTCCTTGGCTCCGCCCTTCTCCCAGCTGCTTCCTGGAAGCCACGAGTTAAGCACCTTTACCTCCTCCTCTTCCTTGCTCTGCTGCCATCCTGTGCCTGCATGGGAGCCAACCAACCATGATTGGAACATGAGCCAAAATATACGCCTCCTCCTCTCCATGGGTGTTAGGGATTGTGTCCCAGCCATAGCAAAGTGAGTGAAATAGGAATGAAAAGGAAAGTGAATTTTTATTTTAAAAGTATAATGTGTTCACTTCTTAATGTGTCTGGGCTTACGATATTAAAAAATAATGAAATAAAGGCATTGGGGTGGATCTCCAGCCACAAAGAGTGACTGACGTGGGAGTATTGTGCTGACGTCTCAAAACCAGAGGCAACTCCTGAGAGATGATTAAACCACACAAAATATAGGTTTCCTTGATTTCCTTATCTCCCCTTACCCCGGACATATTGGAGACTGAATCCCAGAGCACTGAGCTACATCCTTAGCCCTTACTATTTTTTATTTTGAAACAAGGGCTCACTCTATTGCCCAGGCTGGCCTTGAACTTGCAACCCTCCTGCCTCAGCTGAGTCTCTGGACTTACAGGTATTCTCCACTGCAGTGTCCATTAATTTTCATGACAGTTGTTTTCCTGGAAAGCATGGTACAGAATTCACTTTGTGTTCACATGGAATTTGTTTCCGGGCTCAGACGCTCGTAAGGATGCTCTCTACTTCTGTGCATTGTGTGGGCTAAGGAGAAATTCTCTGCTGACAGATCGGTTCTGGAATATGGAACTTCCCAGCTCCTGTCCACTGGGGTACAGGAAGCCATGCTGCCAATCCAAACTGTCTTCTCTGATTTCCATGACAGCCTCTGGAGGCGGTAGCACCCCTATGGGGGAATCACTGACCCCCAAAGGCGTTGGGGTCAACCTGGAGGAGGGGAGAAAAGGAGGCCAGAGGGGGCCAGAGGGCCCAGATCAATCACACCTGATTGACCTGTTCAACCCCACCAAACAGGTCTCTCACTAAATTCTTGTCACCAGATATAGCGAATGAAAATACTGCCTGAGACATGCTCCTGCTAGCTAGCATTTGCCATTTATCTGAAATTCTGATTGAACTGAGTGTCCTGTATATTATCTGCCAACCCTAGAATAACATAAGAGACCATGGGAAGACACAGATGGTTTCCACACTAACACGGGGACCAAGAGGACTCTGGGCATGAGTCTGGAAATCCATCTGCGAGTGTGTTAGTCAGTTTTGTGTTGCTACCACAAAGTACCTGAGGCAATTAATTTATCACCATAGAGGTTTTCTTCAGGTCTCAGTTCTGAGGGTCCAGTCCAAGACTGGGTAGCTGCATTGCTTCAGGCCCCCAGTGAGGGTGGCAGATGGCGATGGTGTGAGTATGTGGAGGAGAAAACCACTCCAGTCACGAGCCGGGATGGGTCCGGGTCCCACGGACGCCTTCAGAGTCACACCTACTAAGGATGTCCCCATCTAGCCCCACTCCTTGAAGGTCCACAGTACCTCCCAGGAGGACCACCCTGGAGACCTAATCTTTGCGGGACATTATCCACATTCCAGCCATAGCAGCAGGAAGGGAGATGAGGTGACCGCTCCCGGCACTGGAGTGGCCACTGCTTTTTGCAGAGCTTTACTGAGGCACAAGGTCCTTGAATGGCCCCTCTAATTTGTGAGGTGACACTATTACCCCAGCTTACTAGTGAGGTGCCTGAGGTGCCAAGGGTTTCCAGGACTCGTGTTAGCCTTGAAATGCATAGAAGAGGGGTGGGGCAGGGGTACAATCTGAGGCAGTCAGGAAAGCAGGCATGGGACAGCAGCCAAGAGAAAATCTGTCCCCATGTGGCTTCTCACAGGAGGAACCCTAGCACCCCACTGCCCCCTGTGTGTGATACAGGATTAATTCAGAAGACAGATCATGGGCTCACTTCTTATAACATGTTAATTATACAGAACAGTGGGTCTCACTGTGACATTTTCACACATGCATATAACACACTTTGATGATCCCTCCCCCCAGTACCCTCCCTCAAATTCCCCTCCCCCACCCCTCCCCCTTCCTGCTTTCTGTCTCCTTTCTTCTTTGATGTTGCCTCCCTGACCCTGGATTACACTCATGAGAGAAACCATGAAGTACTTGAAATACCCGAACCACTGGGTTTCTGAGTCTGGCTCACTTCACTAACATGGTGTTCTCCAGACCCACCCATTTTCCTGCAAATGATCTGACTTTACTCTTCTTTATGGAGGCACAATACTCTATTATGCATATGTCTATTTTCTTTATCTGTTCATCTGCTCATGGGTAACTAGGCTCATTCTATGATGCAATTATCATGAGTTGTACCACAGTAAACATGGGTATCTCTGTTGTATACTGACCGACTCTTTGAGGTATACACGCAGGAATTATATAGCTGGGTCATATGGTAGTTCTATTTTTTGTTTTTTTGAGGAACCTTCACACTGACTTCCTAGTAGCTGTACTAATTTACATTCTCACCAGCTGCATATAAATAAACTTTTTTGACTCCTGTATGAAGAATCAGATGGCAAGATCATTTTGGTAGTTGTGTGGGGCTTTGTTTCTGCGTATTCTGTTCCTCTGGTCTACATGTCTATTTTTATGCCAATGCTATGCTGTTTTGTTACAGTGGCTTTGTAGTATGTTTTGAAATCAGGGATGAGATGCTACTACACCTGGTTCTTTTTGCTCAGGATGGCTTTAGCTATGCTGGGCCCTTCATGCTTACATGTGAATATTAGGATTGTTTCCTCTAGTTCCGTGAAGAATCTCATTAGCATTTTGCTGGGGATTGTGTTGAATCTGTAGACAGCTTTTAGTAGGTGTCTGTTTTAATTCTCCCAACCCATGATCATGGGAGATCTTTCCTTCTTTCTAGTGTTTCTTCAGTGTTTCATAATTTTCACTGTAGAGGTCTCTCAACTCCTTGGTTATGTTTATTCCTAGGGTTTTTTTTTAAGCTTTTATAAATGGGATTTTTTGCCTGATTTCTTTCTCAGCAAGTTCATTCTTGGTACCTAGGAAAGCTGTCCATTTTTATATGTTGATTTTGTATGCTGCGACTTTTTAAAATTTGTTTTTTAGTTCTAAGAGGCTTTTGGTGAGTTCTTTACGGTTTTGTAGGTATCAAATCATATTATCTGCAAACTGGAATATCTTGACTTCCTCCTTTCCTGTCTGTATCCCTGTTTATTTCTTTCTCTTGCTTAATTGCTCTGGCTCGATTTTCCCGTAGTCTATTGAGTAAGTGTGGTGAGAGCTGAGGTTCTGTCTCATTTCTGATTTTGGAGGAAATGCATGGGCTCAGTCTTTAAGTGTTTGGTCTGAAGTTCCGGCTTCTGTGCTTCTGAGCTGAGACGCTAGTGCCTCCCGGGAGGGGGAGACCTGCTCCGTGGCCCCAGATCCCCCTCCACACATTTCCTTCAAAGGAGAGAGTGTTTGCTCTGCTCTCCCCCAGCACCAAAGAAGCAGGTGTGTTTGTGCAGGTCTTGAAGGTATCTTTAAAGCAAACAGGCTTGATACAATCTTTTCTTTTCTCTCCTCTTCATTCTGCTGTTGCTCGTATTGATCTGGGTCTTTCCACAGGCACAGAGTATGCTGGCTGTGTTTGTACATTTCTGCAAATAGATCATCGTGGAAACCTATTGTACGGAAACAGGCTCCACTGCAATGAATGAACCGTAACCAGGGGGTGGCCAGCTACTTCCTCTCCTTTGAGATCTCAGTGTATAGAAGATTTTCTCTGAAACACTTTTCCGCAACTTGCTTTTGCTCCTTATTAGGAATGCATACCACTATCATGGGGTAATGTCCCAGAGGTGAAAGCAATTCCCTCCTTGGCCTTTTACAGGAAGTTCAAGCTTGGCTTGGGTTGGGCAAGCTCCTTTTCAGCTTCAGGTATAGATCTGGGCATATTAAGGAAGTGGACTCTCATATGAATGGAAGGGTTGAGAAATTCATTGGTGCTAAAAGTCAGCCCTGCGTGTTGCTGAGGTCTTTGGGGTATCTAATAAATAGCACACTTTCCCCTATGTGAGTCCTGACCTACATGGGACATGTAGAGAACCAGCAGAGCGCCCCAGAGCACCTCCACAGCCAGAAGAGTCCAGGGTGGGGGATGTGGCCTGTATTCATGAACAAATGAACCCCCTAACGCAGACCCAGGGAGGGCTGCAGTCACCTGCTATGGGCCAGGGGACACCAACAGTGACCAGCAAACATCAGGCACAGGAAGGGTCTTCCCTGGAGCTTTAGTTCAGCCCAGCAAGCAGCTACTCATGTGGGTGCTGTGGTGAGACCACGCAGGAATGTCAAAACAAGGTGCCAGGCTGTCACTGGACCGGTGCAGATGATGGCAGGGCATGTCCAGGATGCTTTCAGCCCTCCCGGTCTGCCCACTCCATCCCTCACCAGAGCCATGGGTCATGGCACCCAGGCTGCTGTGCAGTGATCAGGAGGCCCCCAGTGGTTCCTCAGGGCCCCTCAGATGATGGCCTCTGCATCTGGGATTGGCTTTCACCCTTCCCCTAGCCCTGCCTCTGCTGCTCTCTTGCCAGGCTTGGCCTATGCAGGAAGGAGAGACACAAAACTCAGTTCAAGCACTGCTATAAGAGGCGGGACTAAGGGTCACTGAGGATTTGTGAAAATTGGCTAGTACTCCTACGGAGCCCTCTACAACCACTAGAACTGTGGAGGTAGAGGGTAGGAGACCCAAGCCTTGGGTCTCATGATGTCTTCATGCGTTATTGACTATTAGTTCTTGTACCAGTTAGCTTTTGCTGTGTAACAAATGACCCCAAAATTAATGGCTCAAAACACCAGGGTACTGACTATATCTCCCTGTTGTGTGGGCTGAGTGAGCAATTCCACTGTAAGCCAGCTCGCTTGGGGCTGGTGGTCTAGGATGCCCTCTCTCCGTATCTGGGACCTCAGGTGGAAGGCTAGGATGGTTGGAGCCTCCCTTTCTACAGAGTCTCTCATCTCCCAGGAGTCCAGCCAGGACTTGTTCCAGGCTTGCTAAAGGATTCTCAGAAACAGGAGAGGGCAAGCCCAGCACCCACACCCTTCAGATCTCTGCTGGTGTCATATTTTTTAACCTCCCATTGGCCAAAGCAAGTCACAGAGCCAAGCTCAAATCAAAAAATGGAGAAATAAACTCCACCATTCTCTTCTTAGTTCTTGCAAGATCAAATCTGAAGCTCAGAGAATAAATGGTGCTCATCCAAGGCTGTGCAGGTAGTGAGCCACAGAGCTGCGACCCAACCTGAGCTTTCCTGGCTCCAAGACTGGTTTGCTCTCTAGCCCACACGCTGAACTGCCCCGGCGCCAGGACAGTCTCACAGGCCAAGCTGCTGGTGTACATTACACTGCTGACTCAAGCGGAGCGGTGAACAGAAAGAACAATGAACAAGGGAGGAAAGAACAATGACGAAGGGGAGAAGGAAGAATGAACAAGGGAAGATCAGCAGTGAACACAGATGAGTACGCCAAGGCTTAAGCCAAGCTCTAGAGTAACCTGGGGCCCATCAGATGGTCCAGTGGGCTGACCAATGGGCAGGACAGCTAAGCTTTCTAGACACCCGGGCGTTGGCTGAGCAGTGGAGACCATAACGGCCACCTGGTTTGCTTGACTAGGCTGAAGTCAACGTGGGAAAATGGAGGACAAGCTCTGGAAAGTGACAGGGCCGAAGAGGCGCAGAGGAACTTCCCTGACCTTCACCTTTCCCAGATAACGGCTTCAACCCTGATCTTTACATCCCACACACTCTTTCTCTCTTTAAAGCCTCACAGCGCCTTCCTTTGCCTACGGGGTCCCTTCCAGCGTGTGCTTCTCCTCACCTCCCAGGCGGACCTCACGCATCGCCCTCCTTTTTATCTTCTCTGTGGTGTGACCCTCAGTGTTGCTCCTCCCGCCATATGCATTTTTTCCCTGGCCCTTCACAGCCTTGCTTCTCCACTGGACTTTCTCCTGATCCCCAGTGCCAGTCTCAGCCAGGCTTTTCGTCTAAGTTTGAACACCCAGAGGCACTCATCGTGACCGACAACAATGAGGCCTCAGAGAACAGGTCATCTGAGCCGGGGAGACGTCAGCGAAAACCTCTTAACATTTGATTGGCCTTTTGTTCAGAGAATAGTGACTCTGCGAGCTGTGCCCGAGAGACACTGGCCCCTTTTCAGAGTGGACAGAGCTGGGATGGCACGCACTGAAAGGGCAGCGTTGATAGCTGAAACTAGGTGTGCCCCAGCGCAGGGTCGGGGCCATGCGGGGGCACCCTGGGCAGCAGCCAGGAGCCCAGCAGCCCCAGGAAGGATGAGCCATGGGAGGCCTGGCTGGAAGCCAGGTGGAGCTCATTGGTGCTGAGAGCGACCCAGAGCGCCTGCAATTCAGCTAGGCAAAAGTCGAGAGCAAGGGACACTGGTGCCAGAAGTCGAGTAAGATGTCCAGGAGCGGTCCTCAGCGTGCACTCAGAAGTGGTACCAGACTTGGCTGGGGACACATCCACACGGTGAGTGGCATCTCTGTTTCATTTCGAGTTTTGAGTTTCTGTGAACCATAGAAGGTCAAAATAATTAGAGCGAGTAGATGAACTGGAAGTGGGGTAGGCAAAGTGGTAAAGGAAGGAAAGACAGATGGAAGGCAGGAAAGGCAGAGAAACTTCCGTGCATCTTAGCGAGTAGATTGGGTCAACAATTCGCTCGCCAGTTTGTTTTGCCCAGCTCTAAAGAGGTATACATAACTGGACTCTAGGCGATGTCTGCAAAGCTTATCTACTCTCTTACTGCACTCTGCTAACAAGGAAGGGTTGGTTCGTGTTCTAGTCATTGTGTATATGGAAATGGAATCATCATTTGGGGTTATACAGACTCTGATCTAGACTAATGATAAGATCAGATTCAAAAGGAATGAACAACTCCAGAGGGCTTCTGGACTGTGCGAGGGACTTAGGGGTCCTTGTAGAAATATCATTGTGTCCTCCATGGAAGATTCCAGAAAGCCAGGCTCCCCGGGTCCATCTCTGAGCTCATCTTACCAGAAAGGTAGGTGATATTCTTATTCATGCTACCCAAACAAGGGAGCTGCCCCCTCGCTGTGAAGCCAGGTAGGAGTCCAGAGGAAGGCAGTGTTAGACCTCAACTCCTTAAAAAGCTACGGACTCTGGAGAATTGTACTTGAGAATCTGCTGATAAACAAGGCTTGTGTTTTTGGTGACAAGCGCTGTCCCCACTGTCAAGCACCATGCTGGGCAGCTCACCTGCTTATGGTCCCTTTTGCTAATGCTCAAGTGAGGCGCCACTGGAGCTTGGATCTTGGGGACAAAGCACCCAGATTCAAACCCCAGCCGCACCTCTGGCTAGATCTAAATCACTTATTTCCCTTTGCCTCCATTGTTTTTTGCAGAATGGGGTTAGTGATTGTCCTTACCTCCTAGGAGACAGCGTGGTACAAATTGGTTAGTATAAGCAAATTGCATGAAATAGTACCTGGCACATAGAAAAGGCTCAACCCACGTTGTCTTACTACTGGCTATATTGTGGCATTGCTAAACACAGGGTAAGTTGGACAGCCGAGGGGAAGCCCAGGGCTCTGAGGCCCCTGAGCACCGCAGAATGGCAGATGAGACAAGGACAGCATGGCAAGCATCAATAACCCAGATTCAGTGTAAAAGTAAAAGCTTAAATTCAATAAAAATAACACATGATGACAGTGACAGGTTTCTACCCATTTTTTTGTTCTTAGGGAGAGATGAGCACATCCTTTTTTCAGTTTGATTTTTTGTCAGGGTCTCACTATGCAGTTCAGGCTGCCCTTGAGTTCACTTTGTAGCCCAGGCTGGTCTCGAACCCACAGCGATCCTTTTGCCTCAGCCTCCCGAGTGCTGGGATTTCAGGTACGCGCCACCATGCCCGGCTGCAGTTTGATCTTTTTTTAAGTGGTTTTATTTCTTAAAACTGCCTCCACCAGTAAGTAAAGATCACTGGGTCGTGTTCAGGATATGGGGAAGGAAGGCAGCAGCAAAGCAAGGGAGGGAGGCATCGGAAACTGGGTCAGTGGCTTCACAGGCTTTCCTCGCCTGCGTCCTCGGAAACTTACCTGGAATGCAAAATCATTCCATCAACTGTAATCACCTCAACTGTCATTTAGGTGAAGGAGAAAAGACGGTTTCTTTGTGTTAGGGAAGTGCTGCTCCACAGACAGTATATTCTACTGCGCTTTCATTCAGAGCAATTCAGATGAACAGAATTCCAGGAATTTCAAATAAGGCTACCTGACACACACCGCCATAAGAGGGGTACATTTCACGAAAAGCACTGTAGAGAAAGTGAGAACAGGTTTACTCATTTATAACACTTGCTCCCTTAATACATTTTCCTCCTTCGTGTTAAAATTTTTATTTAGGTATAGCTATCATAAATGACATGCACAGCGAGCAGACATACAGTTCAAGGTGCTTTGAGAATGTTGTACATTGTGTATTCTAAGATACAGAACATTTCTCATCATGCAAGAAACTTCCCTCCAGTCCCCGGTGGTCAATCCTGTCTCATCCACTTCTGAGTTCCATATCTAAATTGCTTTTGTTTGCATTGGGATTTTCTCTGAACAGAATGAGATCATATCCATGCCTTTGGGCTTAACTCCTTCAGCTTAGCACGTTGTCCTTGAGGTTTACCTGCAACAGGGTGCCCCGGTGGGCCTTTCTTTTTCACTGCAGGATGGTATTCTGTTGTGTAAGCATGGTGTATCCAGTTCTAGGAATACTATCTCAGCGGGTTTCCTTTGCACAGCGTTACTTCGGCATTGTGAAAAGTCCATTGGCTCTGTGTGTGTTGGTCTATTGCACAACTCTGTTTTACCTGATTTATATTTTGGTCTTTATGCTAATGCTTTCCTGTCTCGGCTTCTGTAGCAACGTGGTATGTCTGGAGATCATGTACTGTAAGTCCTCTGACTTCTTTCCTTTTCAAAATCACTTCACATATTAAAATATCTAAATACTAAAATATCTAAATGTTAAAATACCTAAATATCCAACATCCTTTATATTTCCATGTAAATTTTAGGAGCAGCTCGTTTATTTCTCCAAAATTCATCCGCTGAAATGTTGGAAACGATTGTGCAGAGCCAATGCATACGTTTAAGGAAAATAGAGGTCTTTATAATACTGAGACTTCCGATTGATGAACATGGTATATCCTGCCTCTTCCATCTTTCTCAGAAATGCTTTGTAGTTTCTGTGTACATATCTTTCATTAACTTTATTCCAAGGGCATTTATTTGAAGTTTGTGATGCCATTGTAAATGATATTTTTTTTAAAACTTTCATTTTCAGGTGATTCTCATAGGCATATAAAAATACAACTGATTCTTATATTTTGACTTTGTGTTTATGACCCTGGTAAAAGTCATGAATTTCTACTGATATTTTTGTAGACCCACAGGGTTTTCTTAACACAAAACATATAATTTAAGACTGATTACATAGCAAATAAATTAAGAACCTAAATGTTCTTGTTTTTACCAGGTATTAATACACTTGCTTCCAAAGGTTTTATTGCTGGTGGCTGTGGTGATGAGAGCTTTGATGGGGATGATTTATAGAGAGGAAAGAGATCATAAAACAAATCTTTCATGCCAATTGCAGAATCTTAAAGCCATGTGGTGAACCTCCTCCATCCACACTCAGACTTGAAAGGTTCCTGAAACTTGGTAACTTTTCATAATCTACAGCCTTGTCTACATACTTTTCAAATTACATAGTAACTCCAGCCTCCATACCCAGTACTGTATGTTTTCTCCAGTTCTCACAGTGTGTTTCTCTACATATGTAGACACTGTGTTAAAATACCCTCTAATAAATAATAATAAATGCCTACCAGTTGTTGTTTGGTAAATGGCATCCTCAGTTTTCCTGTGGAGCAGGAAGCAGCAGTATTGGAAATGATGAAGGTTATCATTTAGGGACATCTGCTGCACACCCGCAGCTGCACCTGGCAATCTGCACACACCGCCTCATTCATTCCACTCCAAGGAATGAAATTAGAATCATCCTCAGACCCATTTCACAGCTGAGGAAACTGAGGCTCAGTTAAGTCATTCACCACCTCACCAAGTTCATCAGTAGCAGAGACTAGCTTTGAATAAAAGTTCCAGGACTCTGTAGCACAGCCTGGCCAGTGTCTTTTAATGCACTGGTTTAAAAATGAACATAATTTCCTACATACTGTGTACATAGAAAAGGAACCTAGCCAGCTTTGAGAACCCATAGGCTGATAAGAAATGATACCAACTTTCATTTCTTACCATGCAATAGGTCGTGGGTTGCTGATAAACCTCCTGGTTCAGGTGACAAAGTATAGTAGGTGCCAAGAAGATCAGGCCCTACTCTTTACTCTTTGGTCACGTGGAGACCTGTGAGGGGTGTGAAGCTCTATGGCCAGAGAAACAGCACCACCCCAGACTCCATGGACAACAGGTCGCCCATGGTGCCGTGGGCCACAGGCCACGTTACCCCGAGTCAGAAGGGGTTGCACAAGGCCCAGGGCTGCTCCCCGCTGGCTGGGGCACACATGCAGAGTCTCACACCTGGAAGCCACACAAGATCCCTGCACAGATTCAGGTTACCCTGGGCTGGGATTACACAGTGACCCCAAAACCAAAGCAAACAAATCCACACACCAGCAGTAAAAGCCGGGGGTAACAAGCCCAGAGTGCACCAGTGTCAGGACTGCAAACAGCTCCCCTGTCCATGACAGATTACGGAGTCATAAACAGCACCCTTGTAAAAAGAAACCTGGTGTGTTCGGGGCAGGCTAGAGTTGGCAATGCCCCTGCTAGATCTTATTTCATGCAAGGAGGAGGAACAGGCCCGTGATGATTCTGTTGGAATCTACCCTTTGCTGATCCTTCTCAGTTAACTGCACAGCCATGGGGTTTTTTAAAAAAAAATTTTAAATTTTTCTATATGTTGTCATTTACCCATCATGTATTAGAAATGTAAGAGTGAGCAGGGTTTTTTTTTTTTTTTTTAATAATCTCTGACGACATTCCAAGAAAATGTCACTCACCGGTACCAGCACGCTCCTGGAATCTCCAGTGTGGGGGACCAAATCTGGCAGGCTCTGTCTCCATCAATCAGGGCCCGGAGGGAATGGTATGCACTTCAGCTACAAAGGGCTTGGCCCCGAGAATCCCATCTTCTCCACTGGTGAGTTTGAAGTTCACTCCTCCATAGGCATCTCCCCTCGGCCCACTGGAATCCTTCCAACTCCAAGACGTGCTCCAGATCCCGGGCTCCATGAAGTAGGATTTGAGGGTGAGAAGGAATAGCACTTGTGCTAAACTTTAAAGTTCATGTTTTGGGATTTTTTTATGTCACTCTGAACACATTGGCCATATCGTGGGCAAAGAAAGCAATAGCAAAACAATTTTTAATCAAACCTTTGCTTACATAGTACAAGCTCCGCATTACAAAACACATAAGGGGAGTATTAAAAACATCTTAAGCCAAGCACGGTGGTGCAGATCTGTTGTCTCAGCTAATATGGAGGCTGAGGCAGGAGGATCACTGGAATCCAAGATTTTAAAGTCAGCCTTGGCCACACAGTAAGACCCCTTTCTCAAAACAAAATGAAAACAAAGCTACTTTTATTGTGATTCCTTACATAATTTCAGCCACCCATGATATAACAGCAGCAGTAAGGGTATGTCCTATTCTCTGCAGGGCTTTTTTTCCCAACTTGAATTATGTCTAAACTGCCCCAGTAATATCACTATTTTCACAAAACTCTCAAGAATATGTGACTTTCTGTACAGGACAATTGGGTTATCTGGTTTAAAAGTGTATTTCCTGAGACTTTCATTTTAAAAATATTTGTTTTCCAGCACCCCCTTCCTTTGGCTCTATATTAAACACAGAAATTAAAAAATTAAACACAGAAAAGAATGTAGTACAGTAACATCTGTGCACACAGTGTCCAGATTTAACAATTGTTACTATTTGGCTGTATTTGCATCAAAGTATTGGTGCAATTCAAAGTAAATTGCAGACATAGGCTTCATCAGGTAGTAACTGCACTCTGGGACAGGAGACACACATCACTAAAAACAAAAATATATCCACTCCATTGCCACACACTGCTGTGCACTACGAGTTAGATCTTGAGGACTAATTAAATTCAGGTTAAACTTCTTTACCCAGGAAACTCTCATTGCTCATGCTGGGCTCTTTATATTCTTTCCTGTCATCCCAGCACTTAGGAGGCTGAGGCAGGAGGATCCCTGTGAGTTGGAGGCGAGCCTGGGCTATGCAGTGAGTTCAAGGCCAGCCTGAACTAGGCAACAAGACCCTGACTCAAATACAGAAACAAAACAAAAAGAATAGCCAAGGAGATATTTGTGGGAGCAGGGGAAGGAGACCGGGAGGCGCTGAATGGAAGCTATAACTTTGGGTCTGTAAAATGTCAGAGCACAGTAAATTCCATGGAACACAGGAAAGGGGAGTCTGAGCTGTTGGGTAAGTTATTGGTCAGTGAATTCCCATGGTAGTCAGCGCCGTAATGATGGCCTGGCCAGCAGCATCATTTCTCTCTAGTCCTGGCTGGAATTTTCGTTTTTTGTCTTGTTGAGACAGAGTCTCCCTCTGCAGCTCAGGCTGGTCCTGAGCTCACTTTGTAGCCCATGGACTGAATTTTCGAAGGACTTCGAGGTAGGGTGTGTTCAAGAGAAGAGGAAGGAGCGTAGAACGTAGAACGGTAGCTTCGCCTGGTCCTCTGTTACACTTGGATTTTAACCTTCTGTGGTGTCCTCACCAAAAACAGCCGAGAGACCACTGTGCAGCAGTCCTCCCGGCCCCCACACCCCACGCTAGGGCCCCCAGGAAGTCCAAAGGGAGCCCCTGAGCAAGGCCAGACCACGGAAGGGACAGACATGGGGTGGGCGGGGTAGTGGCTGGGGCCCCCTTTCCCCTTCGTGCTCCGTCCTGGCTGGGGCAACCTGAGCAGTGATGCCATGGCTGGCGCGGGCACTCAGAAGTGCGTGGGTGCTCTGAGCGGGCATCCATGCAGCCCCGCGCTGCCGCATGGGGACCTTGTCTTTCTCCCCAGCCCTGCTCCGCCGCCCAAGGCCCTCGGGCCCTGCTGCCTGCAGCCCCCTCCCCTACAAGCCGCTCGCCTTATCCACCCTGCGGCCCCCACTTCCCTTTACTCTTCGGCTCCTGGGTCCTCGGAGCTGGGCGCTTCCTGGGTTTCTCCCTCCAGCCGCCTTCCTCCGGGCCTCTCTCTGCCAGCGGTGCGGATTTTCCTGTCCGCCTCTACCTCATGGTGAGCGCCCAGGAGACGCAGGATGCTCGTTTCCGGATCGCTGTTGCCTGACACTGGCTGGTCCCTGGCGGGTACCAAGGAAATGTCCTTCCGGTGGAAGGGATGACCAACAGTGAGGGACTCGCTGATCCGCAGGAAAGCGCTGGTTTCCTTCTTGCCGCTTTCTGGCCACTACAGGCTGAGCTGATTTTGCTCAAACCACCCCGAGACCCGCCTGGGATCTGGGCTGAGAGGAGCCTGGGCAGTTTCAGACTCAAAGGAAGAAAACTCTGTAGATCAAGCCTAGCCAAGGAGGACATTTGTGGGACCAAGAGCGTTGCAGTAAAAGCTGAGCTAGTAAAGCTCCACCCAGCACACGGACCCTTTCGCCTCCCCCCCAGATGAAAGTGGCCGTGGAATCGTGCTCCGGTGAAGGCGCGCCCTGGAGTCCAGGGCTCCGGGCTGTGTGCCTGGACATAAATCAGCGGTCCGGACTCGGACGGCAGCGTTCCGCAGCATCAGTTCATCTGCGGTTGGCTCCGCCCGAGGCCTGGTAGGGCGGGCCCCTCTGGACTGCGCTATCTCTAATTGAAGCGTCTTGCCTTGGAGAATTACCGCCTCCCGACATCCACTTTCCCTTCCGGGCTGCAAACAAACACCGGAGAAGGGAACCGGAGTGGTTGTCGGCGTGAACACATGCGCCTTAACCTTTCTCAAGCCCCAGGCGGGGGCAGGCTGCTACCCCCAGGCCTCTCCTTGTTGGTGGGTCCTGGATGCCCAGCTCTTTCCTCCAGCCTCTGGGGTCCATGGAGTTGATGAAACCATGGCTGAAGGTTGATTCACAGTGGCACGGAGCTGGACTCAGGCACCTTTCATGTTCAACTCTGCTTTTATCCCAACCTTCATGCTCCTGGGAGCTTGGGGGTTTGTAATCAGCCAGTGGCTGCAAGTGGCTCCCCATCCCCAAGGCAGACGATGTCTTCCGGTCTGCTCTCCCATCAACCAGAGGCCCTTCTTGATTCATGCTCCTGGGCCAGACCACCAGGGCCAGCCGATGGCAGTGCCCCACCTGGCCTTTGGGGTCAGTCCAGAGGCAAAGTGGGCTTGGAGTACATGGGCCACCTCAGGTGGGTGCAGAGACTTGGTTGGGCAGGTGCACAGCTAAGAGGCTGTCTCTGTCCCCAGCAGCCTGCTGGTGCTCACGTTTGGAAGGCTTCGAGCCAGGACTGCCTAAGTCATTTGGGGTTCCAGCCCATAGGGCGTCCAATAAATCAGAACAGCAGCAGCTTATGTGGAGAGGCTGTTGTGACCTGCGGAGTCACCGCAAGGGTCCGGTTTCACCAAAAAGTTACTAAAATTTCTGTAGAAATTAGGAGGACATGATTTGGTGCTGCGGTGATTTGTGTTTAGAATTGGGCGATTTTTGACCCAGTCTTACAAATCAAAGATTGATGTTCTCAATTTTATTTATTTGTTTTGTTGGTTGGTTGGTTGGCTTTGGTTTCCTGAGATGGGGTCTTGCTATATAGGTCAGGCAGGCTTTTAAATCACTATGTAGCACAGCCTGGCTTCAAACTCACCATAATCTTCCTGCCTCAGCCTCCTGACTGCTGTAATTACAGGCACACACCACCACACCCAAAGTTCTCAATTTTTCTAAAGATGCATTGCTTTGTTTACATCTGTTTTATCAACTCTTGTGCCCAAGTGCCTTACAAATACTAACTCGCTTTGTTTTCTGACAATCCTATGACGTGGTTCCCAGCGGTCTTTCTCTTATATATATATATCTGGTGAGAAATCACTGGTTGTATTATGAAGTACACATCATTTTCCCCATCCCTGTGTTAAGATTCCCCTGACAAACTGGCTTAAGCCTCTGACTATAGGTCCCAGTACCATCAGTGATTGAAGCAAGATTTACTAATTTCCTTCGGTATGACAGACATAAAATGTGACATGCTAATATGATAAAATCCTCTTAATAATTTCCATAAGAGTAGTGGCTTCAGGTTTCAGTGGATTTCAAATAACCTAAAGGAATCAAACCAGACTGAAAAACGACCGTGGAAAAGAAGAGAGAATTACAGACAGTACAGTCCAAGCTGGCCTTGACCCCTGGTGACTGATGTCTTTAATCAGCTCCTGACAGTGTGCTGCTTTGCCCCTTGACTCCTGATTCCTGTTCATCTTGAGCAGCTGTGCCTGCATGGGGAGGAAATCGAGTCAGGGGGCCAGCTGTGGAGTAGAGCCCAGTGCCATGTACCAAGAGGCCATGTGGTCTGAGCGTGCCGACAGCCTTCAGCATGGGCTGGCGCCTGCTTGATTCTCTGTCTCTCTCTTTCTCTCTCTTTATTTGTCTTTTTGACATAAGGTTTCACTATACAGTTCCGACTGGCCTTGAACTTACTCTGTCGCCCAGGCTGTCCTCCTGCCTCAGCCTCCTGAGTGCTAAGATTACAAGATGCATCACCACACCTGGCGTTTTTGTTTTTGTTTTTTTTTATTCCCATGATGATCATCTCATCCCTCATCCCAACTCTGTGTTCAGTGATGCTAAGCTGATAGATGCCCTTGTGCCTGGTGCGAGTGTGGTCTGTGTGGATGCTGCCACGTACCTCAGAATAAGCCTACATTGCTGCCGCCCAGAACCAGCTCACCCCCATGCTCATCGGGAAGGGAAGTCGTAAGCCTCAGAGACCTTTCCAGCAAGGCAGGAGCACCTATTAAAGAAATAGCAAAAGAGACACTGGGAAAAGTGGAGCGTGTGGCCTTCTGCAAGACTGTGAGGCTGTCGGACATGGTGGCGCACGCCAGTGATCCCCAAACTTGGGAGGCCGAGGCCCTGTCTTGGTGACAACCTCAGGCCTATTCTCCCAGCAGCAGGAAGAGACAGGTGGGAAACAGAGCTGCCTTCCTGTCACACCTCAGACCGCCGGGTCTCTTTTAGAACAGGCTGGGGACAGTCGCCCGCTGTCCCAAACAAGGTTTGCCCTGGGTGAGAGATTCTGGGGAGAGAGCAGAGCTCGTAGTTGTGGCTTCAATGTGACCCCCCCCCTCAAGCCTACCCCAAGTTCATGCTTTGGAAACCACCCCAAATTCACGTTAACGCTCTTTGGAGCAGGAGCTCATCAGGACTGGTTGCAGGCTTCATACAGACAGGAAGGGAGACAGAGCTGGGGCATGTCACCCTGGGGTGCCCTCCAGCAAGTTAGAACACAGCTCGCAGGTCCTCTAGGTACCGGGCGGTGGCAGCACTGTGCCCTTGGACTTCTCAGCCTCCAGAAACACCAGCCAAAAAGACCTAAAAACCTTCTTGTTTTTAGCGGTGCTGGGGATTAAAGCCAGGGCCCTGCACAAGCTCCACCAGAGAGCCAGCCTCGGCCCTTAAACCACTGCTCTTTACAATGATGGAGTCTGTGCTGTTCAGTGATAGCGACGGGAACTGGGCAAAGACCTTCGTTCTTTTGTAGTTTGTGTCTGTGGGGGAAATAGAGACAACTACTGCTGCAGGAGGGCTGCAGTAGCCGATGAGGCCGAGTGGCTTAACCCTGCAAATGTACTGCTGTGTAGCCCTGGAGGCCGGAAGCAGGCCTCAGTCGGTAAAATCCGGGCGCTGCCAGGGCTGCACGCCTTTCTGGAGATGCTAGGGACCCATGTATTTGCTGGCTTTTTTAGCTTCTAGAGGTCACCAGCGTCCTTGGCCTGTGGCCCTTCAAAGCCGGTGGGCGGTCCCATCCTTCTCACACTGGGTCCCTTGCATCCTGCCCCTCTGCTGCTCTCTCCTGCGTTGTTACGAGCCTGGTAACTCCTTGGGCCACCCAGATGATCTCCTGGTTGTAAAATCAGTGGTTAGCAACCTTAATTCCATGGGCAGCTTTGGTGGGGGATTATTTTGCCTGCAACATCTACGCATGTCACGTAAGGGCACCCTGGAAGTGGCTCTCCCCAGCCTCTTTCCTGGGAATCTGCCCCAGCTGTTATCCAAAGGCTGAAACCACTTCTGTTCTAAATACTGAAAATGGTGTCCCTGTGCCTGTCATCCTTAGGATCCAAGTCAGAGGTGCTAGTTGCTGTCCATCTCCAAAGGGCAGCTCCATCCGACTCCTGAACGTATGCGTTTCTCCGAGGGCTTTTTCTTTCTGAAGGTGGGGGTATAACTGGGGGCTCGCTGGTGCCTGCACCCTGCACACGGCTTCACACACAGCTCATAGAAGTCACGTGGAACCAGGGAAGGAACACAGGCAGCCTGCTTGACGCGCGTCTTAGACACATACCAGATTTGTGTAATGGAAAATTTATACAGTTGGCCTTCCACACCCATACAGTCAACCAACCTCGGATGAAAGCTGCTCGAGAGAGAACTGCATCTGCACGGGACACATGCAGACTTTTTTCCTTGCCCCTCCTCCCTAGACAATACATTATAACTCTTTACATAGCACTTACATTGCATTAGGTGTTACAAGTAACCTAACAATCATATGAAGTGTGGCAGATATAGAAGTAACAGGCGAATGTCATCATTTTATACAGCATAAGGAACTTGAGAATTCTGGTCTCTCTGGGGCCTTCTGGAGCCAATGATCCCATAATGAAGGATACTAATATATGACTGTAAAAGAGGTTAATTTTGCAGGGTATGATGGTGCACGCCTGTCATCCTAGCACTTGGGAGGCTGAGGCAGGAGAATCTGAAGTTCAAGTGTCACCCTGGACTATAGTGAGACAATCTCAAAGAAAAAAAGTCGTTAACTTTTCTGATGCTGGGGGACTTGATCACCTCCCCCGGATGTCAGACATAGTTGTCACAGAGACCCAGGCCCAATCTGCCTCATCTCAGGGATTTCCAAGAACTCCACAGAATTGGGGTGGAGCCACCTGAGGCCAAGGAGCCAGAGCTTTTAGGTCACCAAGGGGCTTTCTCATCGGGGAGGAAGCACATTTCCAAAGTTCTCGGGATCAGCGTCGCGTCCACGTCTGTCCCTTGATCACATCATTCAAACGTGGCGTAACAATGCCAGGGGACCCGAGGGAGCCTGAGGATTTCCAGCTTCACTGCCCTCTGGAACCAGTCCCGAAGGAGGCCGCGTGGAGGTGCAGCCTAGCGAATCGCCGACCCCGTCTTTCTGCAGAGCCCTGCCTGTCAAGGGGTTCCATGTGTCACTGCCCTCTCTGAAGCCCGGACTGTAGAGCCTCCTCTGCAAGCCTCAGAACCTCCACGCAAGCCAGTGCTTCCTAATACCCATTTCCTACAGAAAATCAACAAGGGGGAAAATTCTTCTTTAAGCACATGTCTGGATGATTACATTTCTCCCGGACGGAGAATGATCAGTGACGGCCCCGTGGCTCCTAAGACAGCAGAGATTGTAAACCGCTGATTAATGGGGAAAGACAGATTGTTGATTTTCGTGGAATTCAATATTCTAACCTCAGATCCATGTTTACAGCACGTTGACTTATAACTTCGAAAAAAAAGCCCTGCTCTTTATGTTTGGTTATTAGGAGACAGCTCTAGAGCAAGGAAACCAGCCAACATGTCTAGTGTGGGACGCCTAAACCAGACTATGCATTTTATGTAGTGATTTAGGGTTTAAAACTCCAACAATACAGGGAGATAAAATATTTTCCCTGCAGGAAGGGCATGGACAGAGCCCTTCGAAGTCTTCTGTGATTATCTTTTCACAACAGTGGGACGTTCTCCTCAGCCTACAAGCCACAGAGAATGCAGCCCACGCACCCAGGGCTGCTGTCGTTTATTCTTTTCTTCTCCTTTTTTTATTTTTAAAAAAATAGTGATTCAAACCCAGAGCTCTTCAGGAAATGCAACTGCCCTGAGGGATGATAACATCCCACTCTGCATCTGTTGCGGCACCCAAGTTCACGGTTAGCTGGAGGTGCCACCTGCCTTTCCGTCGTCTTTGTTATGGCTTCACAATCATGCCGTGTGTTTTGTTTGCCCCGTTTTGCAGAGGAGCTAAATGAAGAACAGGATGGGTAACTCACCCCGAATTACCTACGAAACCAGGGTTGTTGGAATCCCCAGGCCAGGGGCTCACCACAGAACAGCACGGTTCGGCAGACAGAGACTGTGCCAAAGAGGGACACCCATCTCCACCCTGCCCAGGCCGCTTCCCGCCACCCCCAGGTGGATCGAGGCCAGATGTAATTTGTTCGTGCTACAGAGTGCAGAACCGGAGGGGGTGACTGGGTTATTTTAGAAATCACGGAGAAAGCATTACTTTAGAGGTTATTGAACATTGTCTTCAGAGCAAAAGCTGATGAGGAAATCATAAATCCAAGGTGACACATGGGTTGGAAACTAGGCCCCTGGAGACTGGAGGGACTTCCTCCCTGTGAGAGGTGGATCCTTTCCCTCAGGAATGCTTCAGAAGAGATCCTGTTATGGATTAGAGCCAGGAAGCGGGACTAAGAATTTAAGCTGAAGAATGCAATGGAAGCAAAAATAACAAGTGTGTGGTTTGTCCTGTTCTCCTTTTTCTACAGTTTGCTGCAGGCAACTTCCGGCCCTTGGGTGCCTCCTGCTGACTCAGTGGCTAAAGAGGACCCGGGGTGCAATCCCACTGACGCCCTCTGAAGCCCAAATGTTCTGCGGTTTTCCAGCATTCCCCACTTCAGCCTTATTCGCTTGGGGTTCCCCTAGAGAGAAATGGACACGGACAGCATATCAAAGAAATAACCCTTATGAACGCACTAGCTTTAGATGGTATGTCTGCCTGCAGAGAAAAGTAAAAATAACAGCCTCCTTTCCTGCATTTTCCTGCACCAAGGAACTTGAAAGTACATCCCTCAAACACAGAGCAACACAGAAGATAGATAAATGGCAAGGAGGGAGAAGTTGGAAGAATTCCCTAAATCACCTTTGTCTCTGTTTCGAAAGTATTTTAATATATGTGCTAATTTGTTTCATTTACACTACTAATTGCTCTTAGTTCATTGAAAAGGAAGTTTTGTGCAACATTATCTGCTTTTTTTGTGAGAGAATCTTTTATCTCTATGTCTTATACTCTGAGTAACTACTTTGAAGATAATGATATGCAGTGTATTAACTACTCTTCTTCTCCTACTTAAAGAAAAAACTATATTCCTCTCCTGGTGTCCCCAGATCTCTCTCAGAACTTCCTGAGATGCAAAAACTGTAGACTTGAATAAAATGGTATAGCCTCTGCATACAACCTATAGGCATCCTCCTGTGGACTTTAAATCTTCTCTAGATTACTCAGAATACCATACCTAGGCCAATATAAATGTTATGTAAAGAGCTGTTGGACCATGTTGCTTAGGAAATGTCCAGCACAGCATTTTGTTCAATGTTTGCAATCTGTGGCTGGTTGAATCTGTGGCTGGTTGAATCTGTGGCTGGTCGAATCTGTGGCTACAGAGTCTGTGAGTACAGAGGGCTGGCTGTGGGTAGAATGCAAAGAACACTAAAATAACAATATTCAGTTTCTGATATGCAAAATAGGGCCTTGCAGCAGCAAAGCAGTAAACTGGAAACAGTCAGCCCTTTTCAAGAGGAAGGGTATCCTCAGTTCCTCACTGACATCCCAAGAGCCAGGCAGGGAAAACTAAACCATAGAGTTCCTGCTCAGCAGGAAGCACAGAGCGGCACCCATTCCTTCCAGCCCTGGAGGATTGTGGGGCAAAGATAGCAGATGGGAGGAGGAGTTAATAGTGACAAGTGTGAGTCTCAACATTCCTTTCCTGCCTGAGAGCGAAGAGAGGGAGGAGCAGGAGCTCATGGAAAGGAATGAGCAAGGGCTTTGTGGGGCTTTGTGGCATGCTCTTGGTTAGAGTAACATCATTCTGCTGAGGGCTTCTTACCAACATAGAAACCAAGAAACCAAGAGGGTAGAAGGGTAACACATAGCAGAGAGGTCCAGTGGCTCTAGGCTGAGGCCCCCAGATAGCTAAGCTAAGGGGTCTCCAAGTGCCCACTGTGGTGGGAGCCAAGTGACCTGCATGAGATGGTGTCCTGAGGCCAACAGAGGCCATTGCAGAATCCCTAAGCGTTCTCTGTCCCAGGCACCACAGGACACAGCCACCAGTTCTTGACTGGTCAAGAAGGCAGAGCTCTTGGATTCACCAGCCATGGGCATCAGCTGGCCAGGTCTACTCAGTGGGGTGCAGCCAGCCCCGTGCATGGACTGTGTTAGCCCCACATTGCCTCTGCCGATGTCCCAGACTCCACCTTGGAGAGGGCACTAGGGTGGATGTAGAATCTGGTGGACCATGCTGCACCTTTGGGGAACTGAAACCAGCACTGTCACAATCACTCTGAGGACCGAGCAAATCCTAACCTTGTTGCCACCCCAGAAAGACAAAGACTGAGGATACACATGGAAAAACTTCTAGAATAAATGTCATGTTTATTGGAACTGATCATAAAAAGAGAAGCTTAGATTTTATATATCTTTTAAATTTTATGCTGTAATAATTTATTTCTAGTGGTGTTTATAAAAGTCTCTGCAACTAGTTAGGGATTAAAAAGCAAACCAAAATAAAAAGTTCCCTCAGCACAGATGGCTGGAGACGCATGGGTAATGACCTTTAACCAGCCTGGACATAGCCCACTCCCTTCTACTGGTGGAGGGGGACTTAGAAAGGGAGACCTGGTCACCTTGGAAAGAAAAGAGATGTCCCCGCCCATGTCAGTGAGAATATTTTCATGTCTTCATTCCCACTGTGCTGCTCAGCCTTTCCTTGGGCCTCAGGAAATTGATCACCAGCAACCAGACAGCCCAGCAGAGTGACCGCTTTATGGGCAAAACTAGAGATGCCAATGAGAAACGATCAGAGGGAAACTTCCCGAAAGGCCTCATCCTTCACAAGGGCAGCCCAGCTCAGGTTACCTGTGCAGTGTCCCACAGAAGGGACACACACAGGCGTGCGCACACACACACGTACACTCTCACACACACTCGTACACACTCACACACTCACACTCACCAATAAATGAGAGTTGTCTGTGGGAAAACCGATGCACCCTGAGAGCACGAGTGAGATACATATACAGTGAAGTAAATCAGACACCTGAGCTTCAGGGTCACACGGTTACCCTTATATGAGAAACCCCAAATATAAATAAAGAGCGAAGTAAAAGACAGATCAGAAACAGGGAGGTAGATTTTGTGCAAAGAGGAAGGAAACCAAGAGACGGAGGGACAGGAGAGGGAGAGAGGGGAAGAGGAGATCAAAGGAATGGAGATGTTTTATGCACACGCGGCAGCTCCCCGAGAGCAATACGACCTTTACGTGCTGCACAGAGGAACCAGTAAAAATAATTTTTAAAGGAAAGAAAGTCAGGGAACCGCCAGCTCTGTGTGTCCGCCCTCCCTGTGTCCTAGAAGCTCCCTGGGAAGCTAAAAGTGGTAGGTGGCACCTGGGCGTCTTGGAGAGCAGCCCACATGCCCCCCCGCCAGGCTTCCCTCAGGAAAGAGCCACCCCCTGCCTTCCAGACGGCCTGGAAAAGCTCCCGCAAATCCACATCCATCCTCCAGCCCAGCCGGCCCCAGCAGGCTCCTGCGCTCTTTGGTTTCCCAAAACATTGGCAACCAACGAACTCTGAGAAAACTTACGACCTTGGAACACGCGGCCTGTTTTCTTACAACTTAATGAGGCTAAATCACTGATAAGCTCTGTTTTGATGTGTAACCGTGCACCCCGCATGGGACATGGGGAGCCCCGCCATGCTCCCCACACGGCCCATCCCTGGAGGTCCCGCAGCCCACGGCCCCCTCTATGGCCCATGTTTTCCAGTGATTTCTGGCAAAGCCAAGGTGGTTTTAGCCTGTTGGATCTTGGCAGTTCTTCCCAAATCCCTCCTAATCCATTCCAAAGACCAGGAAAGCACCTCCCCACGAGACAGGCAGAGAAAGGTACTGCAGGCTCTGAGTTACGCAGTATTAATGAAGGCTTCGTCTATGGGTCCATCTGGTGAGCACCACGGCAGGTTCCTGGTGCCAGGTTTTGGGCTAGCCAGGGACTCTGGGGACATCAAGGAAGCTGGCTTTTGTCCATTGGGCCTGTCATGTGGGAGGTGTCCAGAGGCCGGAAAAATAATTCCATAGATATCAGAGTTTGGAGGAGGGCACTGGCAGCTGGGGTTGGAGGAGACTTTGGCCTTGGGAGGCATTATGGGGAACAGGATCGGACCTGGGGCTCCCTCTTATGTATGCAGGTGAGGGCAAAACGACTCAGTGTTCATGAAGTGATTTCTTGATGATAGTACACAGGGGGGAGGAGGTATGTGATTTCTCTGCCTCCTGAACTGACATTTTAGTTGGGGATAGAAGACAGGGGGGCCAGTACTGCTGGTGACACTGCAAGGGTACCATTCAAAAATCAGAATGCCGGCTGGGCGTGGTGGTATGTGCCTATGATCCCAGTGTTCAGGAGGCTGAGGCAGAAGGATCGCTGCAAGTTCATGACCAACCTTGACAACATAGTGAGAGCCTCAGAACCAGGCAGGCCCTTGCCTCGTGTGCCTGTTTATATGATGACCTCAGTTGCTATTGAAGCCCCTGCCCTGGCCCTACCTTACGGATCTGCATGGACAAGTCCTTTGGAGGCAGAGTCTGTGTTGCCAGGTTCAGGGACTATGCCTGTAGCAGGTGGCACTGAGGGTCCTGCCCTTCCTCGGGAGTCACTAAGGTGCCCAAGAACAGGCCCTTGAGTGTAAGGGACAGAAGTGGAGAAGGAAAAGTCTGGGTGTCCCGCCACCAGCCCTCTAGGCCATGGGACAGCTGAACCGTCTTCTTAGACCTGAGGACAGGGAGGGGTCTTGTGAAGGTGACACAAAGTGCCTGGAACAGAGATCCCAAAGCAAGCAGCACTCAAGTGGAGAAGGAAGGGGTCATGTGGTCCATTCTTAGAGCTGGAGGCCTCCAAGCAGAGACCCCGCTGCTCTAAGAATGGCCCTATTTCCCATTCGTTCACTGGAGGTTCTTCCCAGCTCTACAAGGATTTTTTATTTTGCTTCTGTCTTGTTTTGTGGTAAGAAACCTAATTTAGTTTACTTCTTAGATTAGTAAGAAATTACTTTGACCAAAACTAAGATTGATCTTGGGGCTCAGATTTTAGTGTCTCAATCCAAGCCCACCATGGCCATCTCTAGAAGTCAGAGTGAAAATGCTCAGGGAAGAATGCCCAGGAAACATTATCAGGACACTCTTAAGACACTGTGTCCTAACTCGGTAGTGGCACATGCCTTTAATCCCAACACTTTGGGAGGCTGAGGCAGGACGATCTCAAGTTTCTGCCCAGCCTGGACAACTTAGTGAACACCCCAGACTCAGGAAGCATAATCAGTGGCAAAGTTTTGGGGTGGGTGACTGATGGAGGGGGAAGTTTCTCACTTCTCCCATTTTCTACTGTTTGAAAACTGTTGAAATCTCACAGGAGACAACCTCCTTCTGTTCTTCCTCCTGCCCTCAATGGTCCTTGAAGAAAATTATTAAAACAAAGCTCAGAGGCATGGATGTCTGAGGCCACAGGTGTGAATGACGGTAGCAGGCTGGCCCTCCTCTCAGCCAGGAGGACAGTTGGAGTTGGGGTCCTGTCTGATTCACAAATCTCTAATGCCCTGTGAATATTTTGTCTCCATCTTGTCTTTGTTTTTGATTCCAGTACTCGGGATTGAACCTTGGTCTTTCCCACTGAGCTACATCCCCCAGCCCTCTTTTTTTTGTTTGTTTTTTTGAGATAGGGCCTTGCTAAGTAGCAAAGGTACCCAGGCTTAGCTCCTCCTGCTTCAGCCTCCCAGAGTGCAGAATGTATTTTTCTGTTCATGTGGTAATTGGTCCTCCAAGTTTGTGTCTCAGAACCAGCTCAGAAAACCAAAGCCAGGAACAAATGGTGCTCTAGGGGAAGGAGTCTGTGGCCGAAGAGAGCATACAGACAAGCAAAATGGCAGGTGGGATATAGCATGGAGGACACAGGTGGCAGGCTGGGGCTTGTGACAGGCTGGGGCAGATGATGCCTGCAGACAGAGGCTGGCAGAAGAGAAAAGTGAGGCGGCCTGGGCCTCTCACGGGGCTCCTCCTTCTGCCCAGCAGGGGCCTGGGCATAGTCAGCCATTGTGATCTTGGCTTCATATTCTCAGGGCTGTCTAACAAAGTACCACAGCTCAGGTAGCTGAAGCAACAGACAGCACTGCCCCATAGGTCTGAGGGCCAGGAGTCAGAATCCTGGTGTCCCAAGGTTAGTTCCTTTTGGAGGGTCTGGAGGGTCCATCCCATGTCTGGCTTTAACTTCTGGTGGTCACCAACAGTCCTTGCACTCTTGGCTTTGGCCTGTGGCCACGTCATGCTGATCTCACACAGCTCTCCTTCCTGTGTCTCTCCAGGGCCTCCTCCTGGGACACCAGTTGTGTTGGGCAGGACCACCCTACTCCAGTGTAGTCTCATCTTACCCAAGTTCATCCACAGAGACCCTATTTCCAAGTAAGGCCACACTCGGAGGCTCTGGGGGCAGGAATGCGTGGGGACACTAGTCAACCGCCATGCTCTGCAGGGACAAGGCTGAGGGTACCAGCACCTCATTACCCAGCACAGTGGCTGTTACTGGCAAGTGGAGGTCAACAGAGAGACAGGGTATGGAGATGCCGGCTGAGCGGAGTGGAGCTGGATCAGGAACTGGAGGAGGCAGGGGAGAGAGCAAGACCTGTCGAACAGAACAGGAAGCAAGTGGGAGCGGGTGCCCCGGGCTCCATGTTGGACCAGACAGGAAGTGGGCACACTGTGTCCACTGGGAACTAAGGTCCAACCTGGACGGCCAGATGCCGCCCGAGAAGCCCTGGCGGGTGATAGCTGGGTGAGGCAGTGCCCTTGATGGCTCCTAAGAGGATAACACGTAGCAAACTAAGTCAACCTAGCCCCTCCATTTTTCAGTCAACAAACATTTACCTGTGAAAACTCTGTGCTCAGGTGCTTTGATATAACATAAAAAGAATACAATGTCTGTAGAGGTTTCTGTCTACTTCCACATCAGTGATGATAAAGCACTTAAGCAATTTTTTGGGTCCAGGGGAGACACGCAGAGCTGGGACCGTGGTGACTCTGGCCACCCTCCCAATGCAGCTTCGGCACGTCCTGGCCATCTCAGGGTCACTTGGGAAACACCCAACACATGTTCAAAAGAAAATCGCTTTAGTTTACTGAAACTTAAATTTAGGCTTGGGTTGCCTTGTGCTTTGGGGCACTTAACAGGATTTTCAAACGGACCAGCATACAAGACGGTCATTGCTGCAAAGGCAGCCTTTGAAGGCTTCCAGTCCCTTCATTCCTTCAGCTATTCAGCAAACGCCCACAAGAGGCGATGGAAAAATACACAGTTTAAATATTTTTTTAAAAAATGATTACAATAAAAACATATTGTCTTTAATGTCCCTTGAAATAGCAAACTGCCCCCCCCCTTTTGCTTTGAACACACTCATCCCTTCATCTCGCCGCTTTCCGAAGCAGTTCTGGAAGTCCTCTTTCATGAATGTCTCTAGTTTTGTACTGCCATGGCTGGCTTGGTGTCCGACATCGATTCCAAATCATCTTTCATGGTAATTTTGACTTTGGGGAAGAGCTGGAAGTCACATAGGGCCAGAGCCGGTGCATAGGAAGATGAGGACACAGCATCATGTTTTCACGAACCTGCTTTTCCATTGGGAGGCAGCCGGCAGCAACATTCACTGCATTTTTGATCACATCCCATAAAAACACTCAGGAAAGAGGACTCCAGAGCTGCTTCAGAAAGGCAAGATGATGGGAGGCATGTGTTTGAAGGGAGGGGAGGGTTGGAGGGGATTCATGGCAGTGTGACTTTTATTGTAAAAGTGTGGGTTTTTTTAAGAATAAAATTTACTGTGTAGTTCAATCACCCTGTGCATTTCATTCATCTCAGTGCCGGGCAGTGTGAGGGACACTGGGGACCAAGCAGTAAGCATTGCAAGGGGCACCTGTCCTCAGAGGTGGGGGTGGGATGCACGTGCCAGGAGGCCAGGGCTGGTTGCAAGGAGACAGGTGACCAAAGGAGGCTCTCCTGCAGGGGACACGTGAGTGCCAGACTGCCAGGAACGAGGAGTCCTCCTGTACACCTCATCCCAGCTCGGTGTCTGTGTGTGTGGCAGCGACTGGCTCACAGCCATGCTGGTGGATGGTGGCTTTCTGACCTCGGCTCTTCCTCAGCTGCTCAGCCTGGGGCTGGCCCAACCCCCAGGAGCGAGTCCAGCCCAGCCTGCCCTTCCTCTGGGAGACCTTGAAGAGGAGCTCCGGCCTGGAGAAAGCAGAGGAGAAGCGTGTCCTCCGGTACTCTGCAGGGTCCTGAGACAACCACTCGGCCCTCTGCGTCCAGGGCTCACAGCCTCTCTTGGCGGCTGCGGCTCGTCCTCCTCACACATTCACTTTTCAACACCAAAAGCAGTTCAGCGGGCAGGGACAAGAGGTGGGAAGGGAAGCACGGAGACGCAGGGCCTACAACTCACTGACAGCTGTGGCTCCGCCCCTCCCAAGGGCCTAGGAGGCCATCGGACTTTGGCAGAGGTGCAGACCAGGAGTTGTCCTCACTGCCGTCCCCACCTACCACTCACAAAGGCGGTGTCCCTTCTGGAAGTGCAAGGCCACCAGCGGGCAGAGGCAGGACCCTACCTGGGGTCTTGCGCCCCCCCCCCCGCCCCCTGTGTGGCTGCTTCCAAGTTCCCTCCAGCACTACCCGCTGGGCCCGGCCTCCAGGCCCCCCTCCCCGCAGTGCCGGGCTCATTAGCGTCCAGGGCTTGGCATGGGGACCATCTCATTTCACTTCACTCCTCCGCGATCCATCCATCACACGCAGACCCGCTGCCCCCCACGTGTTTCTGATTCCCAGAACAGCCTGGGCTGCGGTGCCGCGCACAGCCTCGGGCCGATCAGAGAGCCCTTTCCAGAGGCTCCCTTGGCCCCCGGACACAACTGCTTCTTGAAAAGAATTTGATTTTCCGATCCTTTAACAACGGTCAGGTACTCCATGTTACTCAAATCACCTTCAAGTAGGTCCGATCTTGACTAGACTCAGAGGCAGAAGGCTCCCCACCCCTGGGACGAGCACCATTTATCTGTCCCTCACTGCCAGTCCAGCACACCACCCTGGGTGCACCATCACCGCCCCTGCCTACAGCATTTTCCAACATGCAAACAGATTTATCTTAAAGTTACTTTCCTAGGAATATTTTAACCTCAGAACAAGTCGTTTTCATATTTAGGGCACAACTTCAGCACTGTTGCCATTTGGGGCCAGATGTTTTCTGCTGTGTGTTTCCAGGTGGTGACCAGCACCCCTGGCTCTACCCAAAATATGCTACTGGCAACACAGGGTTAATGACCAAAAAAGTCCCCAGATAGTGTAAATGTCCTGGGGTGAGCAAGGGAAAGAGGGAGAAGGGAAATGGACTCCAGGGAGAAGCACTGACATGTGGGGTTGTTTATAATGTCCTCTCCACCCCGTTAGGAAAGGATTCGGGGGATTTACAAAGATTCCAAACTCCAGTAAGATTTCAAATCAATGTTTGGCTGGAAGTTGAAAATCACTGAAGCTTGGAGGTGGGTGTTCAGTGTATGACATTTGCTGCTCTTGGGTATGTCTGAAATTTTTTAAAACAAAAAGATGTTTTTTTGTGGACTTTGAAATGTTTCATGATGAGAAAAGGGGAATGTTTCTGTTGAGGAACTTTGGATGGAGGAAGCTGAAGCACGGGAAAAGTAAAGGCAGTGGCCAGAAGGTGGACACAGGGGACCTGTCCAGGGCTAGAGGTGTGGCTGAGTGAGGCCCTGGATTCCAGGCCCACACTGTGGGACAAAGGAAAGAAGGAAGAATGGAAGGGAGGAAGGAAAGGAGGGAGGGAAGAGAGGGAGGAGAGGAGGGGGGGTACTGATTTATGCTAAAATTGTGCACATTTGTGCTCAGGGTGGATTTGAATTTGAGATTTCTCCAATCAACCCAGACAAATGTGATCAGTCAAAAGCTTCAGTGTCTTACAACAACAACAACAACAACAACAATAATAATAATCCAATTGCTCAAAAGAAGCCCAGCTATTCCTGGCCATGGTCCCTAAAATAAAACTTACAGGGAAGCCACCCTCAACCGCAGAATCTGCAGAGATGCTTTGATGCACACAGCTTCCTAGAGCATCCCTGGAAATGCAAAATCTGATGGAGGAGTGGGCCTGGCAGGGGGCTGGTGCTCTTTGGAAATGAGTTAGTGAGATAAGACTAATTTAGTAAAAGCAACCCCTCCAGAAGTAAAACCCACACCCCCCCATGCAGGTCTCTAAAGATCTGATTTAATCTGAGAATAAATTTCAGAGTAGCTAGAAGTGGATGACCTCAGAAGTATTATTTCTCTCCAAACTTTAACAAGCCCCAGGTTACAGCCTCTGTTTCTTGAAGCAGCTGTTGGGAGGGCTCGGTGTAGTCCCAGCCCTGAGGCAGTTGGAGAGACAGCAGAGATCTCTTAGAGAGAGACTCTGCCAGGGTTAGTGAGGTCCAGGGTCCAGGAGGAACGCAAGGTGCTGCCCCGTGCCTCCCCAACCCAACCCCACCACAGGGCTCCTAGCGATGATCTGGCAGAAGCGAACCTGGCCTTTAAGACTCAAATTCCAGGCCACCATCATTGTAACTTGGAAAACAAGTTAAACTGCTTGCTGCAATTTAAAACACATCGCAATAAAATACCAAGCCCCTAACTAATCAGCGCAACTTTCCATTGAAATATAAGCAGTCAAATGCAGAGTGGAAGCAGGTAGAAACATCTTTCAAAAGAAATAGAGCCAGCTGTGGGGACGCATGCCTGTAATCCCAGTACTTGGGAGGCTGAGGCAGGAGGATTGTCTTGAGTTCCAGGCCAGCACTAAACTGCACAGTGAGACCCTGTCTCAAAATTTAACTTTTTTTTTCACTGAAGATTTCCATGAGGAAGTAATGGGCCCAAGTGGTCCATATCTTCACAGGCATGGGCACAGAGAGCCTGTCCAGCTGGGGGACCTGGGGCCCTTCGTCTACCACGAGTTATTGAAGGAGCACATTCCAAAGCCATCTTCTGTGGGGAGAATAAGGGGCCCTCTTGGCTCTGGCTGCGTGGCATGGACACCTGCCACCTGGGCAGGGTCCCTAATCTCTGTGAAGATGACCTGTAACTAGCAGCCCCCAAAAGACTGAGTGACCAGAACCCAGACACTCCTTGCCCAAACCAAGCATCACCCACAACCCTACTTCTTTCCACCCAGCTGACCTGGAAAGCCAAGGCGCTTTTAAAATACAGCACTCAGATCTCTACCTGCTAGAAATCAACTCGCAGGCCCCCAGAACCTGAGGACGCCCTGTCACGCTGGTGTAAGGAGAACCAGTGCAAAGGGGAGAGTCCTGGAGAGCCGAGGCACCCTGCCCCCCTCCTTCCCCTCCCTGCCCAAGCTTCAGAAAAGCCCCACGTCCCCAGGGCCCTGTCTTGCCCGAGGCTGCAGAGCCATTTATGTTTCTTTCTTTTTTTTTTTTTAAATAGAAGTACAAAAACATATTGACAAACAGACACCAATTAGCATAAAAAATAGTACAATCACAACTAATCTATAGACAAGGTGATATGATCTCAACAGTAGTTATTGCTTTATCCATTGATATCTTCGAAGTGTAAATATATAAACCCATATACAGACATGCAAATTTAGTCAGACAATTAATCCTCTCAACAATAGAAAAAACACAAAAACCAAAAATCCAAAGACAACATAACAGGCAAACATCAACAACAGCAACAACAACAACAACAACAACAACAAAACACCCATAGTTGCTGCTTTACATATTGCTATCTTCGAAGTGTGTGTTCAGGACAACACATACAGACATACAAGATTGATCAAATAACCCATCATCGATTATTGCTTAGCATTAAATGATATAATACAATAGTAGAACCATGTTAGCCCTCCTGCACATATGCATATTCATATATACATACATACATTTTTGTCTTTTTCTTTTCTACTTTCCTTCATCCCATCTGTTCTTTGTTTTAGAACAGATTTCCTTCATGTCTCTTAGTTTATATTCCCACCCTCGGGTTCTTACACCAGTGATACAATACGTTGCCTG
>PVLD010013416.1:0-56185 GCA_004027595.1 Dinomys branickii | reverse complement strand
TCTGTATATGGGTCCATACATCTACAATTCGAAGATATCAATGGATAAAGCAACAACTACTGTTGAGACCATATCACCTTGTCTATAGATTAGTTGTGATTGTACTATTTTCTATGATAATGGGTGTCTGTTTGTCAATATGTTTTTGTACTTTTATGTTTCTAAAATAAAAAAAAAAAAAAAAAAAAAAAAAAAAAGAGGGGGAGTGGATTAGGGATAAGCTCAGTGGCACAGCACCTGCCTGACAAGCACAAGGTTGTGAGTTTGATTCCTGGTACCCAAAAAAAAAGAAAAAAAAAAATCAAGCCCCCCTCCCCAACACAAAACAAGCCACAAGTAATTCAAGTACACAAAGTTGATTTCAGAGCAAGGATGAAAAAAATTATTGTTTTTAGGTCTTCCACTAAGAAATATGTCAATTTTCATTTCTAGCCAATTTAAAATATGGTAAAGGATATCACCTGAGAAAATTCCTTATGAAAAATGAAACAGAAACCCCCATGGGAGGAGTAAGGGCATACACATCCTTTAATTTTCTACAAGTATCTGTTACTTGTGGTCACCTAGATCAGAACAGTAAACATAAGCATTAGTGTCACCTTTTGTTTTGTTTTTTTTTGAGATAGGGTGTTATGGTTTCTGTCTAGATGTCCCCCCAAAGCCTCATGCGGTCATGAGGGTAGGTTCTACCATTTGCAATTGATGCACGGCCCACTGCTGGGATTAGGGGTGCGTGTGCTGCACCCGCCCCGGGGCGGGGAGCCTTGCGCGCCATGAGGAGGGAAGGCCGCTTGCTCGCTGCTCCTCCCTCTTGCTGTCTTCCACTGCCATGAACTGTTGCCCCTCACCGCGCCACCCTGCCTTGCAGGCAGCTGATCATGAACTGAAACCTCCACAAACTGTGAGCTAAATAAACCTTGCCCTCCTTAATTCTGGGCATCCGGTATTTCATCCCAGCAACGAGAGAAAAGTAGCTAAGACTCAGGGTTTCACTATGTAGCCCAGGTTCACCTTCAACTCGCAGCAATCCTCCTTGAGTGCTGGGATCACACATGCGTACCACCATGCCCTGCTTAATCTCACTCTATAGTAAATCTTTTTTTTTTTTTTTTTGAGACAGGGTTCTGCTGTGTAGTCCAGGCTGGCCTCATATTCATGGCGATTCTCCTGGCTCAGATTCCCCAGTGCAGCCACCAAACTCGGGTCTGCCCATAATGTGACTGCCATTCGTCATGATGTGTGTGGTCACAACTGCCTGGTTAGCTAGAGCTGTAACAGGAACTACACATACCCATGCTCACACAGTCTGACTTAGAAACTCCACTTGCAGGGGCTTGTTCTTCTATAGAAACAACTGTGACCTTGGTTAACTTTCTAGCTCCGGCCCCCAAAATCTGATAAAGGTGGACTACTGCCACGTTACCAGGCAGTGGCACAGAGGGCAGAAAGACCTGTCTGCTGCTAGACCTAGCACTGCTGAGAGCACACATCAACTCCTGCTGGTGGCCACAGTCTGCAAGGCCCTGCAGCCATCGCCAAGGCCATGGCTCCAGTTTGGGATGCGGCCTCCTAAGCCAGGCTGTTCCTTCAACCCATGCGGAGGCCCTGGGCTCCTGCACCAAGCTGCAGTGGAAGGCGGAGAGGTCCAGACCACAGCCCGGAGACTGCGGTTGGCCTCCAAGGCCTGCTCTCTAACACCCTGCTGGGGAACCCTTTTGCTGAAGGTGGGCTTTCCGATGTTGTAAGTTTATTTAGCTGAACCTCAGAAATCCACATACATAGCGTCCTTGCAAGGCACGGCAGATGTGCAAAAAGCTTCGTGATTACAGTTGGCAAGTGAGCTGGGTATGGTAGTGCACACCTGTAGTACCAGACTTAGAAGACTGAGGCAGGGGGATCTCCATGATTTTCAGGCCAGCATGGGCTACATAGTGAGTTTAAGGCCAGCCTGAACTAGCAAGAGCTTATCTCAAAAAATAAAAATTAAAAAAAAATATAAGTGTGTGTGTGTGTGTGTGTGTGTGTGTATAAAATCTGGAAAATGTATCTGGAGAGCTAAAAAGGACTTCTTAATTTCTTAGCTTATAATCTATGCAATAACTTTTAGCATAAGTATAATTCACTTTTACAAGGAAAGAAAAAAGGCCCAGTAAAAGTCAACAATAAACTGACCTCAAGTAACCGTTTTTCCCAGTGGTTGAGCTCTGTGCCCATGCCACCCTGATTCTCAAGCTCCATTCCTTCCAGAAGTGGACAACTGAAATGTTTCCGTGCTTCATCCTAAAAAAGAAAGTATAAATCCCTCAAAAGACAAGAGAAACTTTCTGTCATCTGGATATAATAAACATTAGAGAACTACTTCGATAAGAAGAGAGAGCTTGTTTCTTAGACACAGTTTGTGATAGAGGTAAACGAGACGCTTTGACGGTGTCACACCCCTCTTTGCTAGGCAATGTCCATTTCCCCTAATCCCTCCCCCCCGTCGGTCGACCACCTCGTCACAAGGTGGAGCTAGTCGCACTCCCCCTGCTGCAGCCTGCGGGCGGCTGCCCTCCTCCAGTCCCAGCCGCTCTCACCGGGCGACATGGCGGCTCACCTCAGGCTTCATCTCATTTCTCTATGGACTAGTGACACTGAGCATTTTCGTGTAACTGTTGCCACTTGTATTTGTTCGTTTTTTGTCTTTCTGAGACAGGGTCTCACTGTGCAGCTCAGGCTGGCCTTGAGCTGTGTAGCCCAGGCTGGTCTTGAATTTGCAACAGTCCTCCTGCCTCAGCCTCCTGAGTGCTGGTATTACAGGCATGTGCCACCATGCCTGGCTCTGGCCCTTTCTTTTTTTTCTGCTTTGAGACAGGGTCTCATTAAATTGCCCAAGGTGATCATGAACTTATTGATCTTCATTGAAGATTTCTGCACCCACAGTATATGTGTCTAGGATATTGGCTTGGGACTCTCTTTCCTTATAATGTTCTTATCTATCCCAGCACTTGGGAGGCTACAGGATCTCCATGAGTTCAAGGCTAGCCTGAACTACACAGTAAGACCCTGGCTCATAAAAGTAAGACCCAACCAAACCAAACTAAACCCAAATACTCTCACCTTACTCTGCTATCTGGGTAATGCTGATCTTCTGAAAAGTTCAAAAGTATTCCTTTCTAATTTTTTGGAAAAGTGTAAGACCTGGCATGCTACCTCACCGAGAGGCTTCTTTTTCGATGTAGTTAATGTTGTACATTTCCCTAGAATTACTTTTCTCTTTGAACTGGTAATCAAACTCAGGACCTCATGCTTGCCAGGCAGGCTCTGCGCTGCTGAGCTATATCCCTGGCCCCATGAGAATTACTTTTGCTATCTAAGCTTTAGTATGTTGTATTTTCATTTTTGTCTCAAGGTATTAAATTTCCTATCTATCTATCTATTTATCTATCTATCTATCTATCTATCTATGGTGGGGCTAGAATCTAGGGCCTCATGTATGCTACGCAAACGCTCTGACACCCCCCAGTACCTCCTTTAATTCCTTCACTAGGAGCATGCTATTTAAGTTCCATGTCCTTCTGAAATTTTTGTTGTTAGTAATTCTGGCTGGAAAAGTATTCCTTTTTTGAGACACAGGCTCACTTTTTAGCTCAGGTTGGCCTTGAACTCACAGCGACCTCCTGCCTCAGTTTCCTGAGTGCTGGGAGGACAGGTGTGCGATTTCCATCTTCTTCTTAGGTCTTGTTCTGTGTTCTCACAGTGATGTGTTCCGGAGAACATTCCCCCTGCCCCGGGGAAGAACGTGGACTCCACTGCTTTGGATGGGAAGTTCCGTGTGTGTCTGTCAGTGCACTTGGCCCAAGTGCCATTCACGCCCAGGGTTCCTTGTGAATTTCTGCATGAGGGATGACAATGCACCTTCCACTGACAGTGGAGCACGGAGGTTCCTTTCTAGTCCCGTGCTGCTGCCTGCATCTCCCTTCACATCCATAGTAACTGTCTGGTAGGTCCAGGTCCCCTGCCCCTGGGCCTCTACACCTTTACGCCTGTTGCGTCCTCTTGATGAGCTGACCCCTCTGTCCTTACACGGTACCCTCACTCTCCCTTTTACCATCTCCGACCTGATGTCCATGTCTGATGACAGCGTAGCCACCTCACTCTCTCCAGAACAACTTCACTGCTGGGACACACTGCCCTTACCATGAAGGAGTCTTCGCAGGGAAAGAGCAAGTGTGCAGTGGAAGACTAAGTGCTCCCAGGTTTTCTGTCCTTCCCCTGGAGATTTCCAGGTCTGGAACACGGTAGAGAGCAGGGTGCAAGCTCAGAAGAGAGTGATGCGGGGTCAGAGGGCAGGGAGGGGGCAAAGTTCTCTGTGGGTGTGCCTGGGATACTGTGATGGTTAATTTGGTGTGGCCACCGTGCCTGGACACTTGGACAAAGGCCATTCTAGAGAGTTCTGTACAAACACCGCCCACTGCAGGAGATCAACATGGAAGGCACTCAGTAAGGGAAAGCAGGTCACCCTCCAATGCAACAGGCCTCCCCATCAGGCACAGGCTAGACAGAGCACACTGACCGGTCAGGGGAGATGACTCTGCCTTTGGAGCCCAGCTGCAGTTCCTCCTGTTTCTGCAGCCTCCCGCCCCTAATAGCTCCCCCACATACATCCAGTCAGTTCTTTCTCTTGGACCCTGACAATACAGGCCCTGCAGGGCAATGATCGTCAGCATCAGAGATAGTCGCCACCGTCCCGTGAGACAGCGAGACAGAGGCAGCCCCGCCACATGGCAGTGTGGGCAGGCCCCAGAGTCACTGCCGCATTTCCACGTCCTGGGGTCTCTCGATGTAGACTTCATGGTTGTGTCTTGAGATTGCTTCTACTGTAGACTCTGAAACTTCATAAACTCTTAAATAGTAGTGATCGGCAAGGCCAGGCCATAATGAAGAACAGCTCATGAGACACAAAAACACTCAGTGATACTCACGACAACACGAGGGGTCACGAGGAGATATACAGGGTGATGAACTGTCTTATTATCACGGATGTTCCATGATCGCTCCACTCTGCGAACTACTTTATCACTCCACTGATACAACCCAAGACTGCAAGCACAGAATAAAAAGTTATTTTTGCAAATGCGCCATCACTTTTATGAATGTATGAAATTAAACTGGGTGTGGTGAAGCCTGCCTGTGACCTAGCACTCAAGAGGCTGAGGCAGGAGGATCACCACTGAATTTGAGGCCAGCCTTGGGCTATACAGTGAGACTGTCTCAAAAACCGAGAAACAAAAAAGGTGAAGACAAAAAAGCAAAGCAATATATTTGAAAACTTAAATATCCACTAAAAATACTTGGTAAGAATTTTCTAATATAATCTTTCCAACAATCCTGTTAAATGATAAACACTACCACATTTGTAGATAAACAGACACAGACTTAGGGAGAGGAGTAACTTGTTTGCATTCACATAGGTAATACTGGGCCAAGAACAATAAATGTGCGTCTTCTCCCTTTTTTGTGTGCATTGCTAGGGATGAAACCCAGGACACAGCCAGCCCTCAACTGCCTCCTTTTGATAAATTAGATAAAATGAAAGCAAAAATGAAACAAAAAACAAAACATCCAAGCATGTGAGGAAATGGAACAAAACATTTATCATTCTAATTTAGTGGGGAACTATTTTATTTAATAACTGTGAAACTGGTTATCCAGCCATGAAGAAGATAAATCCCTGTTTCATGATGTACATATTAAAAAACTCCAGGGGCTAAGAATATAGCTCAGCAGCACAAGTGCCTGCCTGGCCAGTCATGGGCCTGATTCGATTCCCCGTACCAAAAAAAAAATAAAAACAAAAAACAAAAAACAGCTGGGTGTGGTGGCACACGCCTATAATCCCAGGACTCAAGAGGCTGAGTTCAAGACCAGCCTGGGCTACAAAGTGAGCTCAAGGTCAACCTGAACTGCATAGTGAGACCCTGTCTCAAAAAAAATCACTCCAAGGAGATGTCAGGAAAATGACGAAGTAAGGATCTGAAAATTCTTTCCTCCGTGAACGCAGTGAGAAAATGACCCAACTTGGTTGAATCAACCTTGTCAGAACTCTGGAAATTAACTAAAGGTTTGTAGCAATCTGGGAAGGGTTTACTCATGAAAAAAGAAAAAAACAGATCAATCTTGAGACTAGGGCCGGCAAAGCTGGCAGGGAAAGTAGGCTTGACCTGTCAATTACAAGACCATGAACACATGTACAACGTGGGCTTCTTATGAGAACCTGAGGTGGTTTTCAACAGGTCAGCCTAGGCCTGACCTCAGCCTAAGAGGGGGATCCCACCACCACCTCACTGGACCCAGACCTAAGAGTTCTCCCAGGATCCCTTGAGACTTGGACAGAATAAAATGACAGAGGCCAGGAGGAGCTCAGTGCCATGGCCATCCTCACGACGCCCGGCCCGGTCTTCCAGGGTGCGCTTGTCCTGGCTCTTCCTCCTCACTCAGCCCACCCTCACTCTGCAGAGCCAGTTTCTCCCTCGCTCTTCTCTCTCACTTTTTCAAACAAACTTTGTCACCACCTTTCGCTTATTTCATTCAGTTCTTTGCTCAAGAGGCAACCAGCCAGGAATCCAACTGCACACAGCAACAGCAGCACCACAAACCTGGCAAAGTTTACTTAGGGAGCTGCTTTTAGCCACTGGGAGGGACACAGTAGGGCTGACTGGCTAAAGGGGCTACATGTGCCCCAAGCCAGGTGCGGTGCGGTGCTGCGCTCTGTAACTGTGGCACTCCGGCGGCACACATTGGAGGCTGCCCTGGACAACTTAGTAAGACCGACTCGGAATAAAACAGAAGGGCCCGGGGTGTAGCTCGGTGGAAAGAGTGTTGAAGCCCAGGGTTCCCACCCTCGCCCTGGGTGTAAATGTAACCTGCTAGCTCTTTTCTCTTGTGTTGTTTCTCTTGTGTTGTTCACTCAGGACTTCAGTGACTTTGTTTTTCCCTATAAAGCAAAGCATTTTTTCTGGCTTTTGTCCTAGATTATTTCTACTATTATTTCTAAGAATCTATTATTCCCACTAATAAAAGATTTTCAAAAGTTACCCACCATTTTATGAAAATTTTAAAAATAACAACCATTCAGAGATGACGAACATCCTTCTACCCAAGACCCACCAGCTATTTTTTTCCCCGCGATGAATGCCTCATTTTGAAATGTTTTCATCAAGCAACAAAAGGTAGAGGAGATTCCCCTACCCTCCACCAAGTTGTGTTACACTGCCTCCATGGAGCACTAGGAAAGCTAAAAACATGCTGCATTTCTTTTACAATAATTTAAAATATATTAAAATTTTCCAGAGGCACATTATTGTCTGAATGAGGTGTCTTGATGAGATAAGCACATGCCCCTGGAGAACAGACTGTCAGGAGATCCTATTTTTGTTTAGGTGCAGCATTGAGAATGAGTGCAATGAGGTCAAGCAGCGAAGACAGATGTAAGAACACCAGCGGAAGTGACGGCAACAGCAGTTCCTCACACAGCTGAGACCCACGTTTATAACTGGTCTATTGAAGTATCCATCAGCTATTTTCTTCAATTAGAAATCTCTAAAGCATTTGTTGGACCAGGCATATGTTCATCCTACCCATGCTTGAGAGACATGATTTTTAATTCCTTGCATCTTTTTCATGGTAAGGCAATGTTGAAGTATACAGTGAGCAAGGTCAGCCAGTACATTAAGTTTTTATTTTTATTAATCACTCCAATACCCTCTTTTCCATTCATACTTCAAGATTAACAAGCTTTCCAATTTGACAGGTTAACCACATCCAATTCTTTTATTTTTGTGTTTGTTTGTTTGTTTGTTTGGTAGGTTTTCTGAGACAGGGTTTCTGCTATGTGGCCCAGGCTGGCCTTGAACTCACAATGATCCTCCTGCCTCAGCCTTTGGAGGGCTGGGATTACAGGTATATGCCATCACACCCTGCTATTTATTTAGTATAAACTATCTTACTAGAGATCTTTGTAACTGAAGTAAAACAAACATAAACTATAGAAGGCACAAGGATTAGTTTTTAATGCACAAACATCAGCACAGCCCTGGTAAAGCATGAAGCAGCGTAGGCACCACTTGGGAGTGTCGTGCTGGGATGACAGTACGTGTCACAGAGCCCAGCTGAGAGCTTCTAAAGTACAGATGTGCACAAATAGTTACGTTCTGTGACTGATACTTTTTGTAAAATTCTTAACAAACTTTTTTGGGATTTCAAGGCATACGTTAGGCCCCGAATCTCTCTATCACTATTGATGTGCTGAACTGAAAAAAGAAGGATCAGTTGCCATGTAAAATACTGCCCCATGCAGGCAAAAACCAGCAAAAAGCCAATAAAATAAAATAAAATAAAATGAAACGAGAAGCTGCACTCCCATTTCCCATAGCCTTTAAAGTAACAAAAGTTCCAACGCCCTGCAAGAAGAGTGCTGGTGCTTTTAATAAATCATGAGGCCGCCAGGGATACAGCTCAGCAGCGCAGCACCTGCTTAGCAAGTGCAAGGGCCTCAGTTTGATTCCTGGAACACATCAATCAATCAATCAGTCATGAGGCCAACAGAGTTCATGGGTCCCAGCTTGCTTCAATCTACAATTTCCTGAGCTTAGCTATAAAGACACTAGTATGTATGGCACCTAACATGATACGCTTCTCACATTCCATCATGCTAACGGCCTCCTAAATGAAAAAAACAAGAATAAAAACAGCCAATACCTGTAATTAAAAGGAGGGAGACCATCCGCAAACCTTGAAGTTAGAGGATTTCCATCTTTATCACGGTAGAATGCAAAGAGCCCAGCTGAGAAACCCTGTGAAAAGACGTTCAGATGTCTTAAAAGTGCAAAGACGGAGTCTGATTCCAGACAGCGTCATCATCATCTGCTCTTGGGAGCACACTGGTTGCCCTTGGTAAAAGCGCTGTGCCAAGCCGGCCTGGCCAGAAATTTCTCGTGTCCTCCAAGCGCGCCATGTTAAGGATTCTAACTGCTTGACCTAAACAATTTTCATGAAGTATAAAATGTACATTTTACAATTATTTTCGGTATAAATACTAAAGAACACAGCTGTGATGTTTTAACTCCTCTCTGCTCTTTTAAGTCATCTTGGCCCTCCTTGTTTGAGACCCTATTACACATCAGTTCTGGACACCGAGCAAGGGCTGAACTGACAGAAGCAGTACACAGGCTACAGGGCCATGCCAGACACTTGGCTAACAGAAAATCAATGACTGGGCCGGGTATATAGCTCAGCGGCATAAGCGCTTGCCTGGAAAGCCTGAGGTCATGAGTTCGATTCCCAGTACCAAAAAGAAAAAAGAAAACCAACAACTTTGATTGAAATTACCAAGAATGAGCTAGGTGGAATGGCACATGCCTAAAATCCTAGCATTGGGGAGGCGGAGGCAGGAGGATTACTAGTGTGCAAGGCTGGCGTGGGCCACATTAGTGGGTTCAAGGCTGGGCTGGACTACACAGTGAAACCCTGTCTCAAAATACCAAAAACTTTTTAAGAAGGTTATCAAGAATATGTATATATCTACATGATCAAATAGAGGAAAAAAATCATCTAGCTAATAACTTCCTTTCCTGTAATTGCAAGAAGGTAGCAGTCATAGCCACTTCCTTCCTACAAAGGTTTCCATGGTTATCAGAAGCAGCACCCAGGGCTAGGGATATACCTCAGCGGTATAACTGCCTGCCTAGGAAGTGCACAAGGTCCTGAGTTTGATTCCTAGCTCCAAAAAAAAAAAAAAAGCAGCAGCATCCACTAGAGCTCTGCCACAGGTGAGTATGTACTTTCGCAACCCTTTCAGCATCCTTTTTTAAGACAGGAAAACCTTTGTGTTGTGTGAAAAGTGCGGAAGCCTCCAGCACCAGAGCGAGCACCCCAGCAGCAGCCAGAGACAGCAGGAACACAGACCGCACAGCAGGAGCAAGGCACCAGGATTACTCACAGCAACCTGGCGTTAGGCCTCGAAGTACACATCCTACACAAGACCCCACATGAGGAACACATGTACACACACAGACAAGAGACTGGGTATGTGTACATTTAACAAAAAATTCTGAGCCGGGTGTGGTGGCACACGCCTGTAATCCCAACACTCAGGAGGTTGAGGCAGGAGGATTGTTGCGAGTTCAAGACCAGCCCCAGGCACAAAGTGAGCTCAAGGCCAGCCTGAACTGCATAGTGAGACCCTGTCTCAAAAAGACAAAAAAACAAAAAACAAACAAAAAAAAAAACGGAAAATGTACGTTTCTGGTGGTTCATGGAATCACCTATGCCAGTTTCTTCCAAGCTGAATTTGAAAAGTGCCGGGTGTAGCGACCCGAACCTATAACTGCCGCACTCAAGAGGAAGGAGGATCATCATGAGTTCGAGACCAGCCTGGGCTACAAAGTGAGCTCAAGGCCAGCCTGAACCGAGTATTGAGCACCTGTCTCAATAAGACATTAAAAAAAAAAAATTATGAATTTGTATCATCAGATTGATTTATTTGTGCTGGGGATGGAACCCAGGGCCTCTGCACAGAGCTATAACTTCAGCCCTTTTTACGTGTTTTGACTCAAGAACGCACTAACTTGCTCAGGCTGGACTGAAACTTGTAAGTCCCTTGAGAAGTCAACACACTATGCTTAGTTAGCTCATTTCACTCTTGATGTGGTACCGTTTTCTCTCTCAACAGTAGTATGCAGGGTTCTTGTACCTGAAAATCCTGCTCACAATGATGCTTGTCTCATTAGAATGAGCAGCGAGTGGGAGGCGAGACTTAAGCTTTCACTCCCTCCCTCTCTTTTCTTAGCAGTGCTGGGGATCAAACCCAGAGCCTGTGCCTGCTATGCAAGAGCTCTGCCACTGACCTTCAACTTGCTTTTTTTTAAAAGGAAAAACATGAGATTTCATTTTAGAATCTCTTTACGTGAAAAACTTGTAAGTATTCTCTGGTTAGGGTTGCGCCATTGTTATTCAATGTGCTGGGGAACTGAGACACTGAAGCCTGCATTTCAAGGCTGGATATGGCAGCTCACCAAGTAAAACATGTAACAGCCACCAAGCAAACAGCCTCGTGCCAAAGCGTGGGTGACACATCCAGCTCCCATGATGTACCCAGGTACTGTCCCTCTTATGCTCCACTGGAGCATGTACTGCTGCTGCCCTCGTATCACAGACTCTGAGGCTTCCAAAGCTGCCTACCTTACCCAAGGCCAGAAAGACTTCGAGTGAACCAACTGAGAAAATTCATACATAGGCCTGTGCAGTCAGTTCTCCCTTCACCACTGTGCTTTGCGGCCCACTACTGCAAAGCATAAAGCATCGGACACCACTGCCCAGGTCTTGGGCAACTCCTTTAAATTCTGTATTTACCCAATAGATTTGTTTAATTATACTAAATAGCAAATTGCAACTTACACATTCTCCTTTTTCTTTTTCTTTTTTTAAAGTTCCAAGCATTGAACCCAGGGCCTTCAACTGAGCTATATCCCAAGCTAAGTGTATATGTATGTATGTATGTATGTATGTATATATATATATATATATATATATATATACACACACACACACACACACACACACACACACACACACACACAATTTTTTTTTTTACAGAACTGGGGACCAAACTCAGGACCTTGCACGTGCCAAGCAGGTGCTTATTCCACTGAGTTATATTACCAGTACCTATTCATTTTTTTTGTGTGTGCAGTACTAGGGATCGAACTCAGGACCTTATGCTTGCCAGGCAGGCAGCTATTCCACTGAGCTATATCCCCAGCCCCCCTATATTTTATTTTGAGGCAGGATCTTACCAAGTCTCTAAATTGTCCAGGCTGGGCTCAAACTTTCAATCCGCCTGCCTCTGCCTCCAAAAATGCTGGGATTATATTATGTACCACCATGCCTTGCTCTTACCCACTCTCTTAATTATCAAAAAACTCTTCATCAACAGTAACCTGTTTAATCAGATTTTACTGAGCATGACGCAAAGAATTCATTGACCTCAAAATTTAAAATAGACATCAAAGAGAGCAGACTAAGCAGAAAACCCAGGCACAGAAGAAAGGACGGCAGAGGGCGCGTTTACCAGGGCATGGATAATCTCGTGCTTCACCGTGGACAGCATCCCGATGAACCCCTGAGGCTGGGTAGAGATCGTATTTGGACACAGGTTAGCATATCCTGCTATTGGCCTGTTAAAATAGACATTGAGTTTTTTATTATATTCCAGGACAGTATTTATTAAGATATTTACTAATATATACTCTATCAAAAACTGCTCAAGGACAGAAAAATCTCTTTACATCTAAATGTAATCTTTTTTTTTTTTTTGGTCTTTTGAGACAGAGTCTCCCTATGCAGTTCAGGCCAGCCTTGAGCTCCCCTTGCAGCCCATGCTGGCCGTAAACTCTCAGTGATCCTCCCGCTTCCTGTAACTCCACCCAAGTGCTGGGATTACAGGAATGCCAGCACATCCGGCTCAAATGTAATTTTGTAGTTAACTTTCACTATCTTTTTTTTTTTTAGAGACAAAGTCTTGCCACATAGAGGAGGCTGGCTGGGAACATTTGATGACCCTCCTGCCTCAGCCTCCCCCCTCAGCTTCCTGAGTGCTGGGGCTCCAGGCATGTGCCAGGCCCAGCTGACCTTCACTACTTTCTACTGAGAAGCCTGACAAACCCACACCAAAGCAAACTCTCCAGGTATAGTTATGTAAAGGCACAGATGCCAGCATAACACCAAGAAAGGAATGAAGCAGAAAACACAGATTCCAGTGATAGTTTACTTAGAAAATCCCAATGTGGTTTTAAGACGCACCACATTTTCAGGTGCAGAGACAAAGACAGGTAAGGAGGGAAACCGGATACACAACCAGACCCTGAGCAAACCAGATACACAACCAGCCACCCAGACCCTGGGTGGCTGAAACTACAGGCCTTCCTGTTCTTCCGCCCCCAATCTACCCATCTTCCCATCCTCTTCTCTCAAGCTCCCGCGTCTACAGAACCGCATGTCCCTGCCTGTGTCGGACCTGACAGGGCAGCCTGGCCTCAGAGCCGCAACCAAACGACAAAGCCAGAGGCCCGCAGGGCGCGTTCTTTCACCCTAGCGCGATGGCCTGCACCTCCACCACATGACAGGTACCTATCTACAAAGAAGATCCACTTTGTGTCAATGGAACACACGCTGCACTTCTTTATATTTCAAAGTACCAAATCCTAGACTTAGAGAAAGTCTACATATAAGTTACTTATCAAACACACTCACGGGTATTTTCAAATCTAACGTTCCCGCCGGGCCCTCCGCCCTGGGATATCCTCCAGGACTCGGGACAGGACAGCCCTCCCAGCTCCCGACCCCGCTGCGCAGCCGCCACAGAAGTGGCTGTGCCAGCAGCCTCCCCAGCGTTTCAGGGCACAGCTGAACTTCACTCTCCCAAGAGGCCCTCTCTGCCCACCTGACTGAAATGGAATTTCCCCCTTTGTCGTTTTACGCCACGGCATCCCGTAGAAAGTGTTTTTCTGCAAAATGCTTATCGCATCTTAAAGTCGCGTATTTATTTCCAAGGGCTTTGAACCAGTGCCTGCGTCTCTCTACGGTCCGTCAGCTCCACAAGGCGGACACAGCGATTACTTTGTTCTCCTAGGCTGTGCACAAATACTTGGCGTCAGGAACAGATTCTGTGGTATACAGGTTGCAGATTCCTTCAAAAAGCACAGCTGAAGAGACTGCACAGCTCTTCCTGCCCTAACCCGGACTCCCCTTGAGCAGCCCGGGCGGCCCCGCGGAGGCCAGGCTACGCATGCGTATTTCAGTCGCAGGCGCGCAGCACACCGGACACCCATCCGAGGACTCCTTCCTGTCAGCAGGACCCCAGGCGGGAGCGCTCTGACAGCTCCACTTCCTGTGCGCAGCCCGGGTGCCCTGTCAAATGCTTCACCACTCTTTTGACCAGAAAACCCTGCAAATCAAAAGGTTGAAATCTTCATGTTCAGTGTAGAGCACAGGTGTGCATACCTAAGAGGCCACTCAGTACCTGAAGGGTGTCGCTCGGGCCTGGCCAGACAGCGGGTCTGGACACAGGGTTGGTGGCCCAAGAAGTGCGCTGAGTTTCTCCGCACAGACTTACAAACACTGAACAATGCTCCCGGCAGCACCCGGCGCCCTGCAGTGCGCCTGTGCCCACAGTGCCCTGGAAAGGGACCGACTGTCCCTACGCCCCGGCGGCAGGCTGAGCACAGGACAGAACCCAGAAAAAGCCGGAGAGACAAACACCGAGGGTCCAGGGGAAAATTCAGCATAAAAATAAATGCAAATAAAAGTAAAAAAATAAAATAGAGTGCTCTAAAGTTCTTCTGACACTTTAATAGTGTGTGCATAATCCATTAAGACTCAGTTCCAGTTAAGACAGCCCTGATTTCTGCTACATCTACTTTAAGAACGTTTCTTATTTTATCAAGTAGTTTCATCTTCCGGTCTGTCAGCGCTTCCAGTATCGAAGTTCCCGGACACCAAGACACCATTCATTAAAGACAAACTTCAAGGCAGTTTCTCCGGACAAAAGGAACATTAGGGCATGAACAGCCACAGAAACCCACACTGCTTTCCTCTGAACTCAGACGCCTGACGGCTCGTGCTCAGCTTGCTCTGTGTTCAGCCCACAAACTTGTGAGCCAGTTTCACCAATCAACACTTCTACATTTACATGGGTACAGACTGCTCGTCCTCATCCACACTGGCAATCTAGACTTTCTGAGCCCTTTAGGATTGAGGACGGCACAATTCTGAACAGGCCAGTGTTTCCTTTCTATTGTCTACTCAGTTCAACTAAAGTTTCAATTTTTCCCTCACATAAACTATACATCAATAGAACAGAAAGGGCTCTTTGAAGTCAGCAGGGGCCAGGCATGATGACACATACATGTAATCTCAGCACTCAGGAGGCTGAGGCAGGAGGATTGCTGTAAGTTTAAGGCCAGCTCTTGGGTGACACTGAGTTCAAGGCCAACCTGAACCAAATAGCAAAGACCTTGTCTCAAAAAAGTAAAAAGGGTAGCCAGCAAGTCCTCTCACAGGTCAGCAGCTGCTCAGCACCGCAGCAAAGGTCTATGTGCACTTGAACTGGTCACACACGCCCTCCTCTGTGTGGTATTTCTAAGACGTGTGAAATTTCTACCGCCTCCAGCCGATCTGCCTGTGTGATAGGCATCCTTTGCATATATTATCACTTTTCATTTTAAGGCTGGGCTGCTTCACTGGCAAAACTTTTTTTGCCAGAAATCTCCTGGAAATAATGAAAACTGCATTTTGAAGTGATGCTTTAGCTCAATGAAGCACATGTAACAAATGACCACTGAATTTATGTTTAAAATTTTAGCATGGGGGCCAGGGAGACAGCTCGGTGGTACAAGCACATGCCTGGCAAGAGCAAGGTCCTAACTTCGATTCCCAGTACCAAAAATATAAAAAATAAAATTTTAGCAAGGAGGTGTTAAACTGAGAATTCAAATTATTTCTTAGAGAGATATTCACCTTGAAAGGAAATTTTCCTTTTTTTTTTTTTTTTTTTTTTTTTGAGACAGGATCTTACCCTGATTCACTACAGCCTCAAATGTGTGGTGATCCTCCCAAGTGCTGGAAGGAAATTTTCTTGACAAGCAGCCTTTTTCTTTGGAATTTATGGGCAAAAAGGATAGGACTGAGCCAGGTGCATTGGAGTATATCTGTAATCCCAGGACTCAAGAGGTTGAGGCGGGAGAATCGCCTGGAATGCAAGCCAACCTTTTCTGTCATCCTGTCCACAAACTCCCATTACAAACAACCCTGTGGCTGCCCCCATGCACCCCATCCAGGCAGCGAGCCGTCTATTACCCTGGCACTGTGGATGCCAGCCTCCCGGCAGCAGCCAAACAGAAGAGCCACTGGGAGGGAGTCTGTGTCAGGCCCCAGGAGGAAGTTACCTGTCCATCTCCGCTTCCTGCTGACAGTAGGCTGCATAAGAGATGATGTTTTCATGGCTGCATCTCTCTGTGGCCAAAGCACCAACGTAAAGGACGAAGTCTGCATCCCAGACGCCCTCCTGGTCCAGCTCGCCCACTGCCGCACAGGGCCACTTGCCCCCACGGCATACCCTGCATGGCTGCCCGCAGGCACAGAAAGACCAGACACCAGGTCAGCAGGGGCATGGAGAGCTCATGGGGAATCTTAGTACAGGATGGATTCTATTTACTGGCTCTAGACCTTTGCAAAAGCCATACAAAACCAGGCATAGAATCTGTGGTCTTGGGGTTGGGAGGCTGAGGCAAGAAGATGGCCTGAGGCAGGAAGATGGCCTGAGGCCAAATAGGGCAACCTGGCAAGACCCTGTCTCAAAAAAAAAAACCTCCCCCAAATCCATAATCCATATCTCTCTCTCAGCTCAATGCCGGTCTCTAATTTTCAATTTATTTTACTAAAACCTCTGCATAAAATAATCTTGATGAAAATAAATGATGGTCATTTATGAAGGTCAACCAACTAGGATAAGATAAAACAGGAAATGGTTGGAAACTCTGAAAACCAGGTGAAGGGACTTCCCTCCCTATACACAAGTTTTTTCCTTGATGCTGGGGATACAATGCAGGGCCACAGGCTTGGTAAAGCAAGCACTTTGCCACTGAGCTATATCCTGCTTGGGGGTATATCCTGTTACTTTATAACATTTCCTTTTTGGAAAACTTCCCTTAACAAAGTTTCTAAGCAATCATAATTTTGAAACTGTAGAAAAATCAGTAAACAAGCCAAGCTGGATGGCTTGTGCCTATAATCTCAGCAAACCAGAGGCTGAGGCAGGAGGATTTGTGAGCTTGAGCCAAGCCTGGGCAACACAGCAAGATCACTTAAGAAGAAAAAAAGAAAAGAAAAGAAAAATCTGTGCTGGATCACAGGTGTGCGCCACCATGCCCAGCTTCTGTATTTTTTTTTTTTAAGGCTAAATAAACTTTGAAAGTGCTGGCATGCTGGCATATGCCTACAATCTCAGCACTCAGGAGGCTGAGACAAGAGAATTGCTCTGAGTTTGAGGCCAGCCTGGGCTATAAAATGAGTCTAAGGCCAGGCTGAATGGCATAGTGAAACTCTGTCTCAAAAAGACCAAAAAAAAAGCTTGAAAGCTTGTGGAGAGTAAGAAACCTAGAAATTTCCATTTCCTTTAATAGAAAATATGGTTTACTTTTGTTTCTCTAACTCATATATTTATAATTTTTAAAATTCAAGTACTTGAACCTACCAATACTTGGCACTATAATTTCTAAGCATTTGCATGTGACTTAATCCACAGTATTCAAGAAGTAGGAAGCAGAATTTGGAAGTCAAGAAAAATGAAAACAAATAATACCTTAGGAAAAAAAGCAAACAATTTGTTAAATATCTTAAAATATCTACAGAAGCTGGGCGTGGTGGCACACACCTGCGATCCAGCACTCTGGGAGGCTAAGGCAGGAGGATCACAAGTTCATGGGCAATTTAGTGACTTATGAAGACCCTGTCACCAAATTAAAAAAAGCTCAGTGAGAAGGCATGGGCTCACCCTACTACTTCACAAAGGAGGGGTGAGGGCTAGGAAATATCTTAGGGAAAGAGATGGGGTACAATTAACACACTGTTTGAATGTTTAAATATGTCCATTACCCACTCAAGGAATTTGAGAAAAGGAAAGAGGGCTGAGTGAGCAAATCATCGAGGTGCCAACATAAAAATTTATAAAAGCCTTTACTGAACTTCAAATACCTAAGAAAAACTTGAAAAGAAATCTAAATGTACAAGTTTTTTTGTGTGTTTTGTTTTTTGAGACAGGGTCTCACTATGTAGTTCTTTCTGGCCTTAAACTCACTGTGTAGCCCAGGCTGCCCTTGAGCTCACAGCAATTCTCCTGCCCCAGCTTCCTGAGTGCTGATTACAGGCATGCACCCCCACCCCTGGCTTTTTAAAACTGTGTTTAATTTTGGTTATAGAGTCCATGGTCAATAATGTACTCATTTCCTACAAGTAATGAAAGAACACAAAGAAATGGAGAAGAACATTAATAAAAATAATCATATTTTCCTTTTTTTTTTGTCTGTTTTGAGACAGGGTCTCACTATGCAGTTCAGGATGGCCTTGAGCTCATTTCGTAGCCCAGGCTGGTCTTGAACTTGCAACGATCCTTCTGCCTCAGCCTCCCGAGTGCTAGGATTACAGGTGTGCACCACCACACCCGGTGTATTTTCCTATCTGTATGTTTAAGTTCTTTTTCTGATGTACACATTAAATTTTTAATTTTTCTGATACTCAATATGAAAAAACTCAGAACACAAAAATACATAACATCATAACATACCAAAGAAAAATCCCTTCTATCCAACTCTTAAAGAAAACTATATACATTTTTACATATATCTGGCTTTTTGTATTTTGAGCCGAGGTCTCACTATGTAGTTCAGGTTGGCCTTGAACTCATTATGCAGTCCAGGCTGGCCTGGAATGGCCACCCTCCTGCCTCAGCCTCCAGAGTATGGGAATTATAGGTATGCACCACCATGCCTCACTCCAGATTTTTAACATGTATATTTTTCCAGATTTTTTCCTAAGTTTTTATCACATGCGCCTGTACATTTTTAAATAAATAAGCTAATTACATATGGATTTATGACCCTTTTTTCATTGAAGAACTTAAGCATCTTTTCACAGCAGTATATATTCTTTAGAAACCTGCACAGTACTCACTACATGGTTATACCATGTTTCTTAGGCATTTGCATACTTCTCCAAAGAACACCCTTGAAATACACGACAGTTGTTAGTAGGTTTTTTTCTTTTTCTTTTTGAAGATGGGGTCTGCTATGTTGCCCCAGCTGGTCTTAAACTCATGGCTCAAGCTATCCTGCCTCAGCCTCCAGAGGGCTGACAGAATATACTGACACATGCCACTGGGTCTGGCTAGTTATCAGTATTTTTACAGGAAAATGTTCTAGGTTGGGCTGAAGCACACGACATTTTTATCAGAAGAGGTATCAAATCGCCCTTTAAACAGCTGTGGGTTGCACTGTGACTTGACAGCGGAGTGTTTCTCTACCTGCTTCAATACCCAGCACTGCAAAAAACAGATTAACAGGGGCTGAGGTGCAAGACAGACAGCCACTGTCCTAGAAGACACACTGGTGTCTTGAAACACTCCTGAAAAGCCAGTGAGAGAATGAGACCAGCACATCCACCTGTGATTACTTTCTATAGCAAGTGACCTAACTATGCCTTTGTACTTAACTCTTTTAACTCTGTAAAAACATTCTGATGAAACAGATACAAAGTTATGGATCTATTTGCATAACCACCATGGTTATGTAAAAATACTTCTAGGCAAGGCTCAGTGGTCCATACCCAGAAACTCAGCTACCTCAGAGGCTGAGGCAGGAGGATCTCAAGTTTGAAGCCAGACTGAGCAATTGAGCAACTCAGTGAGACCCTGCCTCAAAATAAAAGGGCTCCGTGATGCAGAGCTGACAAGCAACCTACTGGGGCCTGGGGACCACCCACAGCATCATAAACCAAGCCAAACCATAACCACACAGTGCTGCCGGCGTAGTCACCTGCAGGTGCTCCTCAGGCACTGCTACGGGGCCACACTTGGTCTGCGCCGCACACCCGCCCGTGCAGTAGCGGTGAGGGTCGTCCTCCTTCCGCAAGTACTGGTTCGTGGCACACTGTCTGTTTTGTTTGTACGCCAAGATCGATCGCAAAAGAAAGAGAAGAGCAGTTCACATTAGCTAGACCATGGCAATGGACCTGAGCTGCAGTGTTACTTCACTGACAGTGGTTACTATTTCAGCCAGGTGATTGATTACACTGAGAAAGAAATTTAGTTGTATGGGGGGGTCCTCCTGCACTGGGTTTTCCCACACTCACATACGTTTTCCCACACTTATATACGTACGTACATACGTGTGTGTGTGCATGTCTATGTGTGTGTATGTGTATTACTGGAGATTGAACTCAGTGCCTTGTGCATGCTAGGCAAGCATTCCACCACTGAGCTACATCCCCAGCCCTGTGCGCTTTGAGTCAGGGTCTCACTATGTAGTCCAGCCTGGCATCAACCTTGCAGCAATCCTCCTGCTTCAGCCTCCTGTGTGCTGGGATTACAGTTGTGCCATCATGCCCATCCCAAATGCATCATAAAGCCCACAGTGTGGCATGTTAAGGAGGGAGGAAGGATATGGAGGAACAGAGGCCGACACCGGCAAAAAGGTCCACTAGGCCGCACCACAGCGGAAAATCAGGGGCAGCAGGATGATGGTCAGTGCTTTTCCTTCCTTTCTAGAAGCACGCTACAGCCTGGTCTCTCAGGAAACAACACCATGTCCTAGCACACAGTGCACAATGCACAGGGGCTACGGGGCTACAGGGCTGCAGGCAACAGGACCCCACCTACCTGCTGAGCAGGATTGTGCCAGCCGGCCTGCGGACCTGGAACGTCTTCTCTAAGTAGGAAATCGCTTGTGGGAAAAGCTTGTTCTAGACAAAAATTGCACACACAAACCCAGTCAAAATGACTGCCAGGGGATCAGGTATGTTTACACAAGCAAGCAGGCATGCGAAAGCCTGAGGACCAGGAAACAAAGCTCCCAGTTCCGGGACATGGCAGTCAGCAGCATGTGGGGGCAGGGGTGGGGCAGGGGAGGGGGACTTCATTTCTTGCTGAGCTTGGGTTGAGAGCAGACCGTAAACCTCTTGGGGGTGGTTTCTGTTCCCTTAATGGGAGACAGAAATCTCAACTATCGCCGGGCATGGTGGCCCACACCTGAAAACCCAGCACTTGGGAGGCTGAGGCATTCAAGGCTACTCCAGGCTACATAGTGAGTTCAAGGCCAGCCTGAGCCACACGGCAAGCTCAATGGCACATGCCTGCCTGGCAAGCACAAGGCCCTGAGTTCAATTTCCAGAACCAAAGAAAACAAAACAGCCAGGGATATGGCTTAGCAGCACAAGCCCCGGCCTGAACTACATAGCAAGATTCTGTCTCAAAAGAAAAAAAGAAATCTCAACTATTCATCTGCACCGCTTCAAACCTAATGCTGACTTAGATTCCGGCATTAAAGTGGTCAATATTAAGGTAATCCTAATCCTGTGTTTAAGATTATCCAACTCCTGCAGCCCCAATGTCCCCGCCCCAGTGAGACCTGGCTATGTGCAAACCCCAGAGTTAAAAAGAACATGCTCACACCTATACGGGTCACCCCTATACAAACCACTCAGGAGAGTCACATAGTCAAGTCATTCATCTTCAGGAGGATGAGGATTCCCAAAGAGATGAGGGCCTCAAACTATTTCTGTTTTTCTTCTATCTTTTTTTGTTTGTAGTAAGTGCTGGGGTTTGAAGCCAGGGCCTTTACCCAGACCTGTATCTCTAGCCCTTTTTATATTTTCTTTGGAGACAAGGTCTCACTAAGTCACTGAGTTGCCTGGGCTAGGCTCAAACTTGTAACCCTCCTGCCTCAGCCTCCTAGAGTGCTGGGATTTTTTGGTTTTTGAGACAGGGTCTTGCTCTGTAATTCAGGCTAGCCTTGAACTTACATGTAGCCCAGGATGGCCTTAAACACCTTATCATCCTCCTGCTTCAGCCTCCCAAATGTTGGGAGTACGGGTGGAGTGCTGGGATTTGAAGAGTGTGCCACCACGCCTTGTTCTCTATGTATTTCAAAATTTTTCCTTTAGACTGTATCCTCAGCATGGCTTGATCCCAAAAAACTTGAGACAGCCAGTTAAAAAACGAGAAGACTGACCATGTCAAATGATGCAATCAGGCGACGAATGTACTATCACATAGCAACAGGGCCTTGGTGGGGTGCATCCTAAACACCCCAGGGGACGCAACAAACGCCCACTCCCAACACCTCTGACTCAGGAGCCACAAGAGAGGCTGGATCTACGGAGGAGAAAAGGGCCCATCGCAAGGCCACACACCGGGCTGCGTTCCTCACCTTCACGAGGTGCCTCTTCTCAGGAAGCAACCTGCAGAGGAGGACAGGGGAGGTAAGAATCACAGTGCCCACCTGCTCCACCGGCACCTAAGTCCAGTACTGGAGCCCATGGGCCAGACCCGGCCTCCGGAGGCTCCCTGCTCGGCGAGCCCCAAGCTCTTCCAGCTGCAGCCAGGGTCACTCATTTACGCAGGTGACAGATGGGAAAAGCTACCAACTGCTCCTAACCTCTCCACAAACTACAAGAGATTCTGGAGTTAGCCACTTTCTGTCTTTTGGTTTGGTTTTTTTGAGACAGGGTCTCACTGTGTAGTCCAGGCTGGCCTTGACCTCATGGCAATACTGCCTCAGCCTTCCTAGGACTGGAACTATAGGCATGTGCCATGACACTTGGTGATAACATCCATTTTCTGGACCCCTTATAATACATAAAAATTAGGCTGTGTACCTCTTTGGTTACTAATGTGTAACTTCTAAAATCCTGGTTGATATTAGCCCCTCCTCCTTTTCCTCTAAGTCCTTACTGACAGGCAACTTCTGGTGTGTGGTTGACCATGTCCAAACAGACATACAGTTGCTCTATTTAAACTGATCATGATTCACAGCGTAATCCTTTCTCATGAACTTTAGCTTTTCAAACATTGAAGTCATTTTCAGCTTAATTTCATTTTAAAGCTACTCTAGCCCTTTTTTAGTTCCAGCTAAAGACTTTTTCCTTTCCCCTGATACCAGAGATTGAACTGAGGGCCTCACATGCACTAGGCAAGCGCTCTAACACTGAGCTACTTATTTCTCTAGCCATTTTTTTTTGGAAACAGGACCTTTCTAAATTGCCCCACTGGCCTCAAATGGATGAACCCACTGTCTCAGCCTCCCAAGTAATTGGAATTACAGGTGTGCACAAATATGTATAGCTCTATGTATGATCTTTTTTACTTTAGGCAACAGATGAAAATATCTTTAAGATTTAGCCAGGTGTGGTGGTGCATGCCTGTAATCTCAGCACTCAGGAGGCTGAGGCAGGAGGATCATTGCAAGTTCAGGACCAGCATGGGCTACAAAGTGAGCTCAAGGCCAGCCTGAACTGCAGAGTGAGATCCTGCTTCAAAAAGATACATACACACACATTATATATACACACACACACACACACACATATACACATATCTTTAATCTTTAATATTTATTTATATTATATACACACATATCTTTAATATTTAAACTTTAATATTTATATACACACATCTTTAATATTTAAACCAAATATTTAATATTTAAGCCACGTGGGAGGCTGAGGCAGGAGGAACACCACGAGTATGAGGCCAGCTTGGGCCACATAGTGAGTTCAAGGCCAGTATGGATACAGAGTGAGCCCCTCACAAAAAGCAAACAACTCAAAAATCTTTGCTATTTAGATTGACAATAAAAAAGATGACAAGTGATAGTGTACTTACTCCTCAATGCTTTTATCATAGACAGTCTTGATTCTTAAATGGTCATCAGCTCCTCTCTTTACAACATGATTTGTCTTAAGATGAACCTTATTTATAACCTATCAAAAGGAATAGATGTGAAAAGTTATTAAAGGTGTACACATTCGTTAAGGTAAAATTTACATATACTAGGGAAACCCATTCAGGATCCCTCCTATCTCTCAGGAGCTATTCCTGATCCCCATCCCTCTTCTCTGTTTCTTTTCTCTAATCAAGTTTCCTATTCTTAACCTGGTTGTTCCTTATAATTTATTCTTCGACTTTGGGGAACACAAACCCTGGGTTTCTGACATCTAGCACTTCCCCTACATCATCTTGGAGGTCCTACCAAGACATGTGAAAGGAGTCTGGAGATTAAAACTAGAAAGGTAACTGGGCTAAGAAGACAGCCAATATTTTGGCCCTGGCCCTCCAAAGTCAGTGAGGACCCAGGATAGGAGAAACCTTTTCTACAAGATCCTGCAGCATTGAGGCTACCAAACTCCAGGTGATCACACAGATGGAACCCACGACAAAGGTGCCAAACTCCTTTTACTGGGGTCCACTAGATCAGCCTTGTAAAGGGAGTCCATGGCTGCTAAACTGGACATGACTTCTAGCCAAGGCTTAGATTAGCTCTCTGGTAAACACCCTGACTGTGGCCTCCCCTACACTGACCCTTCTCCTATACTAACGCTTCTCAGCTCAAAGCAGCCAGATGGAAACTACCCCTCTCCCCTAGCAACAGTGAGTGAGAGCACTTCACAGGGGGAGCATTACAGTCAGGTAAATTAGGTAGAAATATTACAGTCAGCCAGACAGGGCTGGGGCCTCAAGGAAGTCAGTGCAGAAGATAAGAACACGTCAGAATTGTGGCTGGAGCCAGATCAAAGAAAGATTAACGTCACAATGGCCAGATTTGAACACTTCTAAGGGATGAATGGAGGCTTGAAATGACTGGTGTCGCCCTTCTGAGCCCTCCCATTATCTCAGCAGGGGAGGGAGGGCCATCCTCTCCCACCATGGCTACAAAGACTACAGAACACTGACCAGGTTAACGATGTCACCCACACACCCTTGCCACTACTAGATCAATAAGGGACAGAACAAGCTATCTGGATGCTCAAAAGGTCGCTCACATAGCAATGGACAGCACTGGTGTGGAAACTGCCCCCTGCAGCCCACAAACACACAACAGTGTCTCACTCTGTGCGGGGGCGACACACTCTTCTGAGCCCCTGTGCATCTCTGAGTGTGAAGAGGAGCAAAGAGCACCTCTTGCACGACCACCAGGAGCCACAGGGTCCTGCTGTGCCCCTTCCCACAGAGGTGGAGACCAAGACTCACAGGACTCGTGCTTGGGTCAACCCAGGAGAGTGGGGGTTGGGGGGGCACAGACTGCGCTGTGCTGCAGCGGCTCCTGGGGTGGGATTTGCAGACACAGATCTTAGCAGATACCCAATTCTTTAAAAATTAAAATTAACAACCGTGGAAGACTATGGGTCTCAGTGCACAAAGGGCAAACTATATGAAATCACAGATTTATTGGGTAGAAAAGTACACCTTTCAGATGCAAATCACTCTTCACCCAACAGTCTGAAACAATTCTGTCTGAGATTCCTCTTGCCAGGGTGCACAGTTCCATTTAAATTAACTGCCCCATTCCCAGTACTAACTAAGTGCCTAAATACCTCTTTATCTCAGTAGAACAGCCACAGGAGGGTAAGAAAGAGCTGCCTATACCAACACATGAAAAAAATACGATTGAGTCCGGGTTTTTTTTCCCTCCCCAGCTAAAAAGAAACATGATTTCAGAGTCTCCCCAAAGGACTGGTCAGACCTGACAAGATAACATTTAAAAACAGATACAAATAAAACTGCTTCTGACCCAGCCCAATCTAGGTGAGGACACAGCCAACAAAAATTAACTTCCCCCAGTTACTCTCAGTTCTGGCACTGTGTTCTCTTCTGCAACTACTTGACCGCTGCCTTGGTGTCGCGGTCAGCTTTCAGACCCTGGCCTGCTGGTGTTATGATTCTCCAACCTGTATGTCCTCTGACACACTAGGCCACGGCTCTGCAGGTCTGGAAGGGTGCCAGGTGCCGTCCACTATCGGACTGCACATACTTGCTGACATCTCAGAAGAGTTTCTAACTCCTTCACAGAGCAACTTACAACAACCGGATGCTCTGGTACCAACTGTCGGAGCAGCTCCTCCAGCAGGCCCTTGGGGTTTCTCCACAATACTCTACTAGGACCCTATGTATATGTAAATTTACATTACAATGAATGGTCAGCTGAAGGAGACAGTGCCAGAGGTAGAGGAAAACACTGAGCCTTCCAATCTGGATAGACCTTGAACACACTGTGCAAGTGACAGAGCTGAGAACAGGAGAACGCACATCAAGATCTCTATGTTGCTAAGAATGGACCAGCCCCTCACTTAAAAAGAGAGAGGGAGAGACACGCCTGCTGCCCTTTCAAAGTGTAGGGCCATGCTTGACTTGTGACACAGACGGGAAGGTTCCAGGTGGAAATAAACAGGGGTGAACATAAAAGACAGCAGGATAGCACGTGGAGAAACCACCCATAAAAGCACCACCCACCCTCCAGGTCCCGTATGTGACATCCTATGTTTACAGCCATCCAGGAGACTTATGATCGGCCCCATGTTAAGGAAGAAGAAACAAGTTCAGAACAGTGAGGTGACTTGAGTTAGTGAATGCTCAGCTGTGAGTAGAACCCACAGCTCTGGGTTCTCTCCTTTGCCTTCCCAGCCAGACTGGGCAGCAGAGGCAGGGACTGGAGGTGCACTGTGTGTCTGATGCTCCGTTACCTGTAAGAGGTTCAAATACGACACCAAGAGAGAAACCTGGAGGTGTTTCTAAATGAAAAAACTTAACTAAGGAGATACAGCTATAATGTATGTATTTTCTGCTGACTGATTCAAAATTGTTATTATTTTTTGGGTTCCTTGAAGACCACATAAACTGGGGCCTAAACATACAGGTAATATAGTGTGCAGAGAAACAAGCATAGGTAAGACATTCTACTTAAATGACAGCTCATTTTCCTGAATAGTACATAATAAGAAAAAGTTTTAGGCATCTGTCTATACTCAACAAATAGAAATTCTTTATAAATACGATTAACAAGCAATTGCCTCATGGTTACTTAAGTCAAATCATAAAAAGTAACTCGATCAGCAAAAAAAATCAATATTCTCTATTATACACTGTAAGAATCATAGGGCAGGGGATGTAGCTCAGCAGCACAAGTGCTTGCCTGGCAAGAGCAAGGTCCTGAGTTCAATTCCCAGTACCCCCCCCAAAAAAAAACAGACTATAAGAATCAAGTATTACATCTAAATATAACTACAAAAACGAAATTAAAATTAACTTCCGAACAATTATGAAATGGTTAATTGGATCCAAGCTGGTAACATATTTTTCCATGCATTCAACTGCAACACAAGCAGAATGCTTAGTTGAAAACTGAGGATCAGACCTATTCCTCACACATGGGGAGGGGACTGAGGTAGTCAAAATCCGCAAAGTTGTACCCATCGATCTTCTTCACAATGTCACTGTCATCTGGAGCACACTGGACAGGTTCATTGGTAAACTGAGGATCGAAGTTGTCCAAAATGAATTCTCCAGAAATGCTTGGTTTAAAGGGCGGCGCCACCTGCTTTTGCTCCATCATGCTCCAGTCTATGCTTTCAAAGGTCAGGTGGTTCCAAATGTCCACAAAGCCTGTTTGAGGATGACAACCCAGTCATTCCTCTGGGTCCTTCTTCAGGAAACTCTCCAGGACACTTGCCGCTTGTGCAGACAGGCAAGATGACATGTGAATTTTTCCTTCCAAAATAACTTGCAAGAGCTTATCACCTGCGCTGTGGTCAGGGTTATCAGGGCTCTCCACAGGATCACATGGAGACTTTCCAACCACACATTCATACTCCAACTGTCCACCAGTCCACACCGAAGCCATAATCTCCTCTCAGAATTTCAGGAGCAAGGTAACTACAGGTGCCACAGGAAGTGCTGGTCTCTGGGCTGCAGTCCTTCCTTACACAAGCAATAATCAGTGAGTTTAAAGTGCCCTTCTGAGTCCAGTAATAAATTATCTAACTTCAAATCTCTGTACAGTATCCCTTGCTCATGGAGTGCTGAACTGATTTCTACAGAGTAAAACCTGGCATGTCGTTCGGGAAGTGTTCTTTGTTGCTGCGTATGAAACATTAGATCTCCTGCACTTACGTAGCCTAGGACAAGGAACAGTCTGCTTTCTCTCTGAAAGCGAGAATGCAGTCCAACAAGAAAAGGATGATTTGCTGGCCCTGAATCAAGGCCAGCAATTTTCTGTAGCTGTTGGTTTCAAGCAGGAGCCTAAAGTGGTATCTTTCTAAGGTCTGTTGGCCATTTCAGAACTTTAGAAATGTAATGGTCAATTCACTAGAAAGTAACAAATAACTAAATAAATTTTATGAGAGGACTTCAAGGTGGTGACCAGGTAGACAGCAGAGGGAGAACTTCCTGGAGGAATGCCACTCAGACAAAGGAATACAGGAATATAGCAACATGTGAAGGACAGAAGGGAAAGAGGTGGGTATCCTGAACTCAGGAAGGATCTGAAATGGGAATTGAAGTTCTCGGAAAGACTAAGCAAAACCTCTGCTGGAGGAAAGGATCGGAGATCGGCCATGGTGCAGTCGGAGGAAGAGGAGAAGGAGGAAGTCACCGCTCCAAGCACACCGATGGTCCGCACCCTCGTTCCGGCATTCGCAGCTTCAGCTTCGGAGGCCCACGCTCATGGAAGCCTCCCGACTCGGCTAGGGGAGAGCGGAGTTCCGAGAGCTGGTCCAGGGCTGGAGAGAGGAGGGCGCAGCCAGGAAAGGAGGCAATGGCGGTTGGGAGCAATTGTCAAACCCAGTGTGAGAATGAGAGGTTGTGACAGCCACTGGGGCAGAGTCCCCACCCTGCGGCAACCTTCTTAATCAGTGCCTGGAGAGAATCAATGCAACTAGTACACAGCCCACGACACCCAGCTCTGCACCTGCCTCGAGGCCGTGGCCCCCTGCCTCTCTGCTGGGTGAGCCACTACTGGCGGAGAGCAGCGGGGAACCTTGGCGGCAAGCTGCGGCGGCTCCCAGGGATCTGGCCGAGGAGCGGATGGGGGCTCCAGCACTGCAACGGGAGGGAGATGCAGATGGAGGTGGATTGCGTGGCTCCATGCCCTTCTCACTCCAACATCAGGCAGGAAGCACGAGCTGGGTTGCCGGGGCTCAGCTCCCACCCTGAACTCTCCCTGGGAGCACCTTGAGTCTCAGTGGCTTGAGCAAGCACCGCCCAGTCCTGGCAACAATGGGACAAATCCACAGTCTTCAGGACTCACCCCAAACTATTAATGTGAGCACCAAGAGGGTCTCCTTACACCTTGCACATATGAACCTTGCATGAACCCATAGCAACAAATCAGATGAAAAGCAGCACACTGGGAGTCTGAAAAACAACATACTCTATACAGCAGACCCAAGAAAATCCTCCAACTCCATTCTAGAACTAATCTTTAAACTCAGTTCATACCCTGAACTAACACAGTGAGAATGGGCCGGGGAGATTTCAAGCCCTCATACCAAGCATCATAAGTTCGTCCAATGCCCAGTTGCAACGGGTGGGGAACGGTAATACTGGAGATCAGGAGGAGGGAGGAGGAGAAGAAAGGGCCTCTGGCATCGAGGCAACGGGACAGAGCCGAACGGGTAACCGAGGGCACCCCGACGGGGGCGGGTGCCCCATGGACTAGACCCGCCCCCACCCATAGCATGGCGACAGGGTGGAACAGGTGGTCCGCTGTGAGCATAGGAGCTTTTCCACCTCTGACCATGGCAGTTTGTATACACCCATGTATGTTATAGTATAGTCTGAGGTAGATTTATCTCTTCCCAAGGCGAGTCCAGGGGTATACATAAACCCAGGAGTACAGTTATTATCACAGGGAAGATGACTGATTGAGTGGTAGGGCAACGGAGATGAGGGAGGAGAAAAATTGAATGATCAAATGGGCCATCATCTGTGTAACTGAGTAACATGTGAAGGTAACATTATGTAGGACAGCATCCAGAGCTGATTCCCTCCTATGCTCTCTATAATTTGTATTTCCTCAGTCGTTTTTGTATTAATAGAAGTGAAGATAACTTTATATTATGCAGCATCCAGTGCTAATTCCCTACTGTCTTCTCTATAGTTTGGTATTTCCTTTAATGTTTGTGTGGGGCTGGGGATATAGCTCAGTGGAATAAGCGCTTGCCTAGCAAATGCAGGGTCCTGAGTTCGATCCCCAGTACCACAAAAAAAAAAAAAAGTTTGTGTGATAACTAATGTGAAGATAACATTATGTAATACAGCATCCATCCAGTGCTAATTCCCTACTATGTTCTGTATAATTTTGTATTTTCTGTATTGTTTATGGCTTATTCTGGTTCACATGTCTCCATTCTTTTGTCTTTAAAATAAAAGGATAAATTAAAAAAAAATAAGAAAAAAAAAGAAAAGGATGATTTGATGCCTGCTCCAAAACGCGCTTCTCTGTGTGCACCCGGTCAAGGTTGGCACGCTCCTTCCTCACCAGTCACTGCACAGGTACAATGTTTTTTTCAAATTGAACTTGTAGTACCTTTGCAAAACTTCCTCTTCCTATTACTCGAAGCAAATCACAGTCCTGAAGACCTAAACTGGAAGAAGCTTTGCCACTTTCCCTGTTCTTCTCGGCCTCATTCTCTTCATCCACTTCTTCCAAACCCTCATACCTCTTAGATTACATAGGATTACCCTGTGCAGGGTCTGATGCCGTGGACCATTGGTATCATGGATTCTGGTGGCAAAGAATGCTGATCACATTCAATTGTGACAAGCGTGTGGCCCTTCTTATGAACCATGAGTTCACAATTGGTGCACCTGTATACCTGGTGTCCAAGACTCCTGTACAGGGTGAGCAGACGGCACAACGAGCACACCTGCTGAAGTGTTTTGCTTTAAAAGGGTGACCATTTGCACAATAAAGTTTTCTCCAGAGATGTGCAGCTCTGTGGGAGATGAATTTATGTTTTCCTGAAGAAGGTATTTTAGGATGATCTGGTACACAAGGCCCTTTAGGATGATCTGGTACATAAGGCCCTTTAGGATGATCTGGTACACAAGGCACTTTAGAATGTTCTGATACACAGGGCAATGCATGAATTAACAGTTCGGAATCTTTGTTAAGCTCAGAAAGCCTCAGGCCTTCTTCTAACTCCAACTGAAGTGATACAGTATATGGGTCTCCTTGCTCCTCTACACAGTCTGTGGTAAAAGGCTGCTTATTATCAAATAACCAGGTTTCTTGAACTTCACTGCCCTCAGAGAAGGAAGTCTCAAAACTTCTGTCATCATAGCTCCTCCCATAACCAGGGCCTGCCACCATAACCAGGAGTGGGTCGTGGAGGTGCTCAGGAGGGACTACAGTAGGGTTCACCACCCAGGAAAATTAGCACAAAAGGCTTGATGGGCAGCCTGACTGCCTGCACTGACTGCACTGGCCAGACTTCAGTATAGCTCCCTGCCAACTAATATCTGGTGGTAGCTTGGCCAGGGTGGTCCACTGTCTCTCGGGGCCTGGTCACTATGACTTTGGTCTCTACACCTGGACACCTTTGTCTAACTTTACTGCTGCCTGCGCTGGGGAGACCGGCCCAGAGCTACTGGCTATCTCTGGGCCTCATGAGATTTGCCCTGGGATCTCTTTCAAGTTTCGGTCTCACTGGTGTCTGGTCTTAGGGAGACTTCACACGGGTACCGTGATTTTGGTAGGTCACACTGGTGGTCGGTCCTGGGGAGACCTTCCCTGGGCTGTTAGTGGGTGGCTCCTGCTTCATGCCCTGTGGTGTCTGGATGGAGTCAACCGTCCTCTCAGTCTTTCACGTATACCTTCTCTGCCTGGGGTCCTGAGGTTGCAGCTTTGGGAAGTGAAGAAGCAGCTCAGCATGTTCACCCTTGAACGTCTCCAGGCAAATGAGCTCGGGAGATGCTGCTACTAGATTGTGATGCCTGTTACGAGGGTTCCGAGTTCTGTTTAGGCTCCTTGCCAGAAGAAGTGGGGTCATGTCTTGGGGTTCCATAACTGATAAGAGAAACTTATGGCTCAATTTTTTCTTCATACTAAGTCAATCAGTGGCTACTTATTATTGTTTTTATCTAAGCATCTATGAATCTGTCTATGATCTATTAGTTTTTTACTTCTGCATTACTGGGGCTCGTAGCCTGCATCTCCACAATGAACCTACAGGTATATCCTCAGACAATTTTTTCAGATACGTGCTAAGGGTTTCCTTGAGTCACAAAATTGGTCAGGCTGAGCACGGTGGTGCACGCCTGTAAACCCAGCACCTATGAGGCTGAGGCAGGAGGACTGCCATGAGTTCAAGGCTAGACGAGGCAACACAGTGAGTTCAAAGTCAATCTGGACTAGAGAGTGAGACCCTGTCTCAAAAGACCAGAGGGGAAAAAGATGAGGAGGAAGAAGAACTACTACATTTCCTTCCTTTCTCCCACACTTCTTTTCCTCCAAAGTAATTAATTGCTATTTTCTGCACACAGATTCTGATTGTTGTTTTGTTTTGTTTATTGGAAACAAGGTCTTGCTATGTAGTGCAGGTTGGCCTTGAACACACTATGTAGCCCAGGCTGGCCTTAAATTCATAATCCTCCTGCCTCAGCCTCCCAAGAATAGCGATTACAGGCGGGCAGCACCACATCAGACTTTTAGGTCATCATTTCTCACCTCTTCTTTTGCTCACATTGCTGTTCACGCTTGCTTATGCTTTTCCTTCTCTGTTATGGCCTCTCCTACTCCCACCTAATCTGTATCCCTCAGTAGGGTGCCATCAAGGAAGCTGCACCTGTCTATAAATGTACCTTAGACATTTATAATGTCTGCATTTAATTTTCAGTGTGTGGTATCGTTTGGACTGCTTGGTGCCCGAGCATCTCTTAAGTGTAGTGACATGTATATAGCATACACATCAAAGAAGTGGTTTTTTTAAAATTAGCATTTAACTGGTGGCCTCATGTTAGTTTGACATATACCCCTTATCAAAAGTAGCTGAAGCACAAGAGAAAGGCAGATATCTGAGTTTAGAAAAGGTTATCATCATAAACAATCCTAGCTTTACATCTCAGAAGACCTGTACACCTGGAAGGCATGAATACATTTAGTACACCATGAGATTAGCAATAATGAATGTCACAGCTATATGGAAACACCTTTGTCTCTTAATTTAGTTCTGTACCAACAGCATTTTTTTTTTTTTGAGACAAAGTTTCACTATGCATTTCAGGCTGTGCTTAAACTCACTTTGTAGCCCAGATTGGCCTGGAGCTTGTAGTGATCCTCCTGCCTCAGTCTCCCGAGTGCTAGGATTACAAGCATGTGCCACCACGCCTGGCTACCAACAGCATCTTTTAATGAAACTTTATTATGTTACCCATAGAAAACGTAGCCTTTTGATGATAACTAATGTAAACATATCACAATAATATGTTTAATAGCATTTATTGGGGTGTGTCTCCCATAAGGCTATGGAAATTCCTGGGGTCCCATTAGTGAAAAAAGACTGGAAGAAAATATTTGCAGGCAGCTACTCCTTTATTCACTAAGTGGAGTCCTGTCCAACAGTTTCCTTATGCCTAAAAGGATCCCCATTTAATTATCTTAACAAATTTTTGATGACCTATAAGAACCAGATCATAACACTTAACACATTTTTGACCAGTGAAAGATTCTCAAGTTATTGTATACAGACAACAACATGCACTGCATTTGTAAAACTAGTCTTGACTCCATTTTGATCAGTTGGCAACCTAGGCAGAAGCATGTCCTTAACTCTCATGACATTTATAAGTCAACTTAAATTATAGACAAATGTTATAAAAACCCAAAAAGGCCAACAGAAAATAAAAATAGATGTAAATATTATAACCAGTCACAAATTGAACAGACAGACAGCACACACAAGACAACTGTTAATAGACCGGAGTACACCCAGAGGTATTTGGCCAAGTTAAATTAAAATAACTCTTTTACAGTTCTTAAGTTTATAAATGACTAGTCAGAACTTTTTGTAGGTCAGTTAACAGAGATCTCATAATAAAAATCTGAAGGAATAAAAACCTTTTACACCTGGGAAAGCAAAGACAATTTCTTAAGATGGGCCCTTGGCTGATGGTTTACCTGACTGGAGCTTCCTACTATAAAGCCTTCTCATTATCGTTTTGATGGCAATGGTTGTTGGATAGTCACAGCTGACAGCCAAAACTGCGGTTCTGATAGCCATACTAAAGGGGCAGACTGTTAAAAGGAATTTTTAACTATTTCCGGGGGGTACGCAGGCCAGGTATGGGTGTGGAAAGAGACCAGGTGGCACTCTTTGGGGCTAAGTATGAATTCCAAACACAGGGGCAGGCCTGCCATGGCTACAACCCGCCCTGCTACAGACGTCCACTCGTAACAGTTTTTTCCATTTTGCCTGTGACCCTGGACCATAATTACATATAGGCCTTTCTTCTTAGAGCTCTGTTAGCATATCTCCAGAATAGTGGCCAGCCCAGTGAATGTTTTGGAACAAGATCATGAAATGAGAGGCAGTCCTCTGAGGATGGGAAGTGTGCCTATTTTTTAAATATTTGTTCTCATTAAAAACTGTTACTAAACTCATAAGGTTCCCTGGGAATGTTTTGTTCTATCGGGGACCTTATCTGTTTATAAAAATCAGTCAGTCTGTCCTGTGATAGAAAAATTAGCATCATTCTTGAGAGGAGAGAGGAGTTGAGATTCTCCAGTTCTGCCTAAGGACTAAAAGGCAGGTAAACCTGGTGTTATGGTTGATACATTTTGTCAACTTGGGGAGTCTAGAGGTTTGGCTGAGTGATTTAGCAGGAAGCCAGGGTGCTCACTTTGTACATATCCTGAGCCTGTGGAAGAGGAGGGCATCCAGATTGTGTGAGAGGTACCCGCCCCCTTGGTGGAGGGAGCCTGTTTACAATGTAAGGGAAGGAGAGAAGCTGCTTGCAGCCACTCCTCCCTTTTGCTGGTTGTTTTTGCTATTTGCTGCTGCCATGAACAGTTTGCCCTCTGCCATGTGCCACTCTGCCTCTGAACCAGCCAAGTATGGACTGAGACCTCCACAAATTATAAGCTAAATAAACCTTTCCTTCCTTCATTTTGGGTGTTGGGTAGAAAAGTAACTAAGACAGAATTTGATACCAAAAGTGGGGTCGTTGCTGTTACTATACCTGATCATGTGGTTCAAGAGCCTTTAGAAATGGCTTGTGGGAAGAATTTGGAAAGGTTTGGAGATGTCGCCTGAAAGAGATGCACTACAACAACTTTGGTTGTTCTGTCTGGGAGATTCTGGTCAGAGCTCAGAAGACCAGAAGGCTGATAGAAATCCGGCCAGTAAAGATCAGGTTCAGGAGGTTTCTGTTGGGAAGGACTGCATTGGTTGTTGGACTCCAGATGATGTATGTTATGGATTGGCAAAAAGTTTGTCTGCATTTTGCTTGTGTCCGGGGACTTTGCCTAAGACTGAGATTAAGGGCGGCACTGAACTGATTAATCTGGCAAAAGAAATTTCAAGGCAATCAAATGGTGGGGCAGTGACATGGCTATTGTTGGGGGCTTTTAGCCAGATTTATACTGACAGTCAAGAGCAAATAGCCCAGCAGGATGATTTAAAATGTGAATTTTGGCCAGAAAGGAAGCTCCAGTAAAGCTGTGGACTGCAAAGATAAGGCTGAAGTGACCTCTACTGCTATGAAGGAACAAAAGAATGGAAAAGATGGTGTGAGGGTATCACAAGAAGCAGCAAGTCTCCACCCTTTGCAGCCTCAAAACTGCAAAGGTGAAAGGCCTTGCCTTGAGAAGGAAGTCAAAGGGTGCCATGTTCCAGAATGGCAGCAGCAGCCGCACCAGGTTCCAGAATGGAGGTGGCATAAAGAATTTGTTCCTCAGAATTGGATTCAGTGTGCCCAGCGATCCAGGCAATTGACCCCCATGGCCAAGAAAGAGGAAAATTTGGCTACTGCTCCAGGTGGTTTGATGGTTTGCATCATCCACGTGGCCCTGGCTTTAGGTGCATGGAAAATGCAAGAGTTCTGAGGTTGAAGAGGCTTCCACCCAGATTTCAGAAGGCCTGGGAGGCCAGGCAGTGTGCCCCTAAGTGGGCAATATGTGAGGCTGTGTGAAGCAAAAGGTGCACTGGAGACCTCAGAAGTTTAGAAAAGCCAGGAACGTGGATCCTCTGAGGAAAGCTGCAAGGAGGGAGCAAAGCAGGCCTAAGAGAGAAGCTACGGAGGCTGTAACCACCAGAAATGTTATAGGAGTGCACTCATGCAAGGCCTTTGGAGCTCACAATGTGCCACAAGTTGCTTCAGATGCTGGATGTGGAATTACAGGACACAAAGTTAGCCCTGCTGGATTTTGGACTTGCTTTGGTCCCAATGCTCTATATTACCCTGTTGGTGCCTTTTGGAATGGTAATGTTTATTTTGTGCCTTTAAATGTTGGAAGTGTTTAATTTTCATTTGTATGGGGGCAAAATGTTATGGTCCTAATATAAGCATGTCTTTGTATCTGGAAACTGGTTTAAAGAAATGTGTCTGGTTGCCAAGTTGACAAGGGGTGGAATGTTATGGTTGATATATTTTGTCAACTTGGGGAGTCTAGAGGTTTGGCTTACTTTGTATACATCCTGAGCCTGTGGCAAGAGGAAGGCATGGAGATTGTGTGAGAGCTACACACCCCCTGGGTGCGGGTAGCCTGTTTACAATGTAAAGGAAGGAGAGAGGCTGCTTGCAGCCATTCTTCCCTTTTGCTGGTTGTTTTTGCTGTTTGCTGCCGCCATGAACAGTTTGCCCTCTGCCATGTGCCACTCTGCCTCTGAACCAGCCAAGTATGGACTGAGACCTCCACATAACCTTTCCTTCCTTCATTTTGGGCGTTATTTTGTCTCAGCAACGAGAGAAAAGTAACCAAGACACCTGGACTAAAACTTATACATTTATTCTTTGAGAGCTTCAGGATTGTATCTACCAGTTTCTGAATATGGCCCAGAGATAAGTGAAGATCAGTGTCACTGGAAGAGCCCCAGGGAGGGAAGCTCAAAATTCTGGAAACTTGGTCTTGACATTCAGAAGCCACGAGGCGGAAAACTGTCTTGGAACACTGTTGTGAACTGTGTTATTTCACTGGGGCAGGACAGTGGAGAAGGGACAGGAGAGTGATTCCACATATGGCACAAGAACTAAATAAGAACCATCTCAGGTGTGCAAAGATAGTTAGGATCAAGAGCTTTTATAGAGTGGGTTTTTCTCATCCTTAGCAAAACACGCCTCCTGAGACAAAAGCTCCAACTGCATTGCCAAGCAGAAAATTAAACTGATAAAAGAACCTGAATGGTTGCTTTTAACCTTTTGAAAGACAGAGAGAAAATGAAAGTGTTTCAAGTACATTGTTTAGGGCTTACTTTTTAATAAATGACTCTGGATCAAGTTTTAAAATCCCAGCCTGCAAAAGAAATCTATTACCTACAGAGACAAATAACAGTCCAGAAGAACTCTCAGCCCTAGGACAAAGAGATCTATGGGACATTCTGGGTTTTATACCCAGACACATGGGTTACTTCTCTCTACAGCAATGCTGGGTAGGCTCTATTGAAACCCACTCTGAAAACATGTATCCCCAGGTATCTGTACTACACTTAAATTCACAAGTTAAAGTCTGTGCCATTGCCTCTCATTATAAGTCAATGTTCAATTTAAGCATAACATTACATCTTTCCAGCGTAGTTCATAGGTTTGAGTAAGTCCTCTAAAGACCTCCTGTACTCATCAGGGTCTGCCGAAAACTTTCCTAGAGCTAGCTTGGTCTGTTCTAGGTCACTGAGAAAAAAGGACACGTGAAAGTGGGTGGTTCTAAATTCCTCATTTATTTCTTGCAAGAGATATCGTCCTTGAGGAGCTTGAACAAAATCAGCTAAGCATGGATACAGCCTTGTGGAGGCTCTAATCATGGCTGCCCTGAAAGCTTAACCCTCAGGACCTGAAGAGCAAGCAGGGGGTGCCTCACTCAGTAATAGTGGGCAAGGCTTTGACTAAGGTTGTCTTGGAAACCTCGTCTCAGATTACAAAGATCAAGGGAGAGCAGCCTCAGGCTCAGGGACAGTGGACCTCCTAAGGGTTAGGTTTCCTGTGGCTCTCATTTACATTTGAACACAAATAAGGATTATTTCCTAATGTAAAGAAAGTCTGAACACAGAGTAATTTTGACCATTTTTCCTCTTTCTTGCAGTACAATTCTAGTTGTGAAACATGGTAATCAGTACTTCTCTCTCCATTCTAGCTTGGCTCTAGCGGGTAGGCAGGCCATATGTGGGTGCAGAAAAATAATAAACTGCTCTTTTTCAATGTGTGAGGGCTGAACCTCTGCCAGTGCTTATGTATACATTCCAAAGGAGTAAAAGATTTTGACATTGAGCTCCCTAGCAGAATGCAAAAAAGAATCAGCATCCCTGTAATTTCTGTTCAATTTCAGTACTCTCACGGTGTCCCCAAGCTGACTACACTAGGAGGTAGGAGAGAGACCAGAAGATAGGCCAAGTAGGACTAGACACTTTCCACTGGCTTGTGACCCTACCTTCCCCAGGAGCTCGAATGGTTAACTCCAGCACATATTTTTTGTAAGTACAAGGTACAACTGATCTGAGTGGTAACAGCTACATTTAAGGAAGGTAGCATTGCTTAAAATTTAACCATTGTTTTCTAGTTCTATGAAAGCAAGGGCAAATACCAACAAGAAAGTTGGAAGTAGTTGGAGTGCTTCTCAACCTGCAAAACGGATCACCCCTAGAGGTAGTCAGGTAAAAATGGTACCAAGGAAAAAACCTATCCCAGGTCCCAGGGCGAAGTCTCTGAGACATTCCTGTTGTCTACCTGATCACCCAGGCAACAAGGCTATGTTTTTCAAAGTCCATTTTAAGATTTTTACATCTCTGAAGCTCGTGGGTTAAATCTGTATTTATCACCTAGCAATCACAACTCACATGTTAGTAAAGGCACAGTTACCAGTCTTCCGCATGCACATCGAAGAAAAAAGCTGACTAAAATCTCTTTCTTACTCTCAGTGAGCATATGCGAGGCACAGATGTAAATCATTCTCCTGATAGCTGCTTTTCCTCTGTTGAAAGGCAAACAGCTGTTGCAAGCTGCCTCAGCCTGATTCCTAGAGGGAGGAATGCTCTAATGACAAGGTGGTTCTCAAGTAAACTCCCAGCAAGTTGGAGAAAAACCGGAGTTTCTAACTTACTAGCAGAGAAGGCCAGACCTATAGCTCAACTCTCAACTTTAAGAAAGGGCTCCAACAGCATCGTCTCTGACCACTCTCAGACAGAAGATACCAGAAGATCGCGGAAAGAGTGGGCTTTCACCTCACTGAGGAGTGAAAGCGGTAACAGTAGCCAGCTGGAGACTTTTCTGCTGGACACCCAGTCAAGCTTTTGGGACTCAGCTTCCACTGAGGAAGCTGTGGACTCCGCCAGAGAGCACCCCTGGCCGTGACCCCTCACAGTTGTCCTCTCAGTTTCCATTGTCCACACAACCACAGATCAGTCTCCAGAAAGGACTCTGGCTGCCTGTCTGGTCCACAGTCCACTGGCCATTGGGTTCAGTGGGGATTCTGTCCTCTCCTTTTAACAGCATGGCAGCTGCTCTAAGAGCCTTTTACTAGCGAGGAGAGTAACCATTGTTTATATAAGGGATAAAAGGAATAAAAGCCTGAGCTAAATAAAGATTAGAGTTCATTTTTAGAAAGACCATTTTACAGCATTTCATATCAGAGTGGGTGGGGGGGAGCTAACACTACTTTTCCCTAGCACTGGCACCTGACATAACAAACCACAATAGTCAGGTCAAAGAAAGAATGCTAGTAAATTCAGCAACTGAGTCCAAATGCAACATACATAAAACAGGAATAAAATGTTCCATTAAAGAAGCAGCGTAACCTTCCTATGTTCTCAACTTAAACTAACCATCATTTTAACAAAACACTAAGCAATTGACAAAGATAATAAAATAAAATTTAAAGCCTAAAAATTTTGATTACCTGAGTCATAGTATGGAATATAGGAAACAAAAGCAAACTTATTTTCATCCATTCATCTTGGTGGGATCTCCAAATGATGTAGGACAGGTGGTGTAGGGATGATATATAGCCTTCCAAATAACATAAAAGAAATATAACTCCCAACCTGCTAGAGTCCAAACTTCCAAGTTTGTGTTCTCTAAAATCAAGGAATGGCCAGGCATGCTGGCACATGCTTGTAATCCCAGAACTCAGGAGGCTGAAGCAGGAGGGTCATGGCAAGTTCAAGGTCAACCTGGGCTACATAATGAGACCCTGTCTCAAAAACAGCAACAATACCACAAAAAAAAACATATTTCAGAATGTTGGGAAGGCGGAGCCTGGCAGTGCATGGGGTGATCTCGAGGACTCGACTGGCCCCTGAGGGCCTCAAGAGCTTGTCAGTGAGGTACTGATCATAATGTGCCTGGGTCCCTGCCTATGTACCGTCATTGAGTTTGGTTGCTTTTCCACCTAGTGGCATACTAATTTGAATGCACCCATGTTTGTTGCAGCATAATCTGAAGCAGCCATGTGTCTTCCCAATGTGAGAGCCCGAGGGAATGAATAAAACCAAAAAGTACAGATATTATCAGAGGGAAGATGACTGATTGGGTGGGAGAACAACGAAGATGAGGGTGGAGAAATTTGATTGATTAATCGTACGTGCCTTTATTTGTATAACTGAGTAACAAATGCAAAGATAACATTATGTAACACAGCATCCATTGTTAATTCCCTACTATCTTCTCTATAATTTTGTATTTCCTTAATTGTTTTTGTGTTATTCTGGTTTATGTCTGTTTGGTTGTTGATATGTCTCCATTCTTTTATCTTTAAGATAAAAAAAAAGAATGTCGGGAAGTATTAAAGTTAGGGGATGGGTCCATCCAATTCATCATACTCTTCTGATTTTGTTTTGATTTATGTGATATGAAGTAAAAAAAAACTTTAGCTTTTAGTCCAGAACAAGTAAAATAAGTCAGTGTTTTGTATTTTACCACCAACCATCACAAGAAAAAAAAATACAGTAATTTCCTGTAGCATCTAACAGGGCTGTAGCTGCCAGCATGTGTGTAATAGTTCTCAGTATGCCCTGTCCAGGCTAAAGCAAGGAGCACAGTGTGAATGACCTGTCACCGTAGATTCTAGGTCGGTCTAGCGAAACAGAAACAGAAACAGATCAAGGAGAACTCTGGAGTATTTAGACAGCTTGCCTTTAGTATCAAAGTACTGTCATCACTAAGCTGGTTCAGCCAAGAGGCACAAAGAGGTAAGCATCGCCAACTTTTCAGCTTCATAAAGAGAATTTTCACAATGATCATCCCCAAAAAGCAAAGAGGCTACTAGAAGTAAACAGCTACCAGATGTGGCAGCAGAAGGGTAAAATTCTCAGCATCTAAGCTTCTCAGCTGACACACTCCTGCCAGAATGTGGGGGTCGGCCGCAGACGCTAAGCACGCTAGAAGGACAGGAGGAAAGCAGCAGCACAGGATGGAAAAAACCTCCTTTCCTCCCCCTCGCTAAGGCTGCATCTTTCCCAAAAAGGGTAAAACATACACACAGCCCAATCTAACATTGAAGAGCCCTTCAAGGCCTAAGCAAGAGGCCTTGACAGTTTGTAACTATGATGTACAGCTTCAGCGAGGGTCCAGTTATCCAGGAAGACTAATAAAACAGCCCTGGAAAACCCCTTGCTAAGACGTCTGCCAACCCTCCCCTACATCTGCAGACCCCGCCCACATCTTTATGCTGACTGGAAGATCCCTCTCTCCGAAACTGGCCCACCGTCCCTGCGCCTAAATAAACTCTTGGCTTTCCTCTACTCCATTCCTTGTCTGTTGGTAAATTCTTAGTTTTTTGTTTGTCTGTCTTATTGAGACAGGGTCTCACTACGTAGCCCAGGCTGGCCTTGAACTTGCAGTGATCCTCCTGCCTCAGCCTCCAGAGTGCTGGGATCCATGCCAGGCTCTGGTGGTAAACTGTTTTATCACCTGCACGACTGACCCTCTATTTTCTGAAATGCCACCAAAGCATGCAAAGATATTGCACATGTTTGAACTGCTTTCTCCTATTTTAATCTAAATTCAAAGAAATGCAGGGAGGGGCCAGGGCTGGTGGGGCAGCCCTGTAGTCCAGCACTTAAGGAGGCTAATGCCAGCCTGGACTACACAGCGACCCTGTCTTAAAAAACAAAAATGCAGGGTTTTGGAGGACTTTTTCCTTTTTTCAAGAACTCAACAAAAATGCAATGTCAGACAAGTGTGGTGGCACATGCCAATATTCTCAGCACTCATGAGGCTGAGGCAGGAGGGTCACTGCAAGTTTGAGGCCAGCCTGGGCTACAAAGTGGGTTTCAAAGCCAGCCTGAACTGAACTGCAGAGTGAAACCCTGTCTCAAAAAAACAAACAAACAAAAAAAAACAAAGAAAATGCAGTGTCATGATAAAAGACACAATGCAAGAACAAACCTCAAACTTAATCTTTTGGCTCACATAGCTATGAATAGTACATATATAGCATTTCTGGAAACCGGCACAGAAATGAGTACATTTAGACTCTTGGGCTGAATTAAAAATTTCCACATGGATCTTACTTGATAACGCCGTGAGGCCAGTCACAAAGCCGGTCACAACACGAAGCTATGCTTTGAGTCTGGTCCTTCCTTTTATGGAATACAACATTGTTGCGAACCCACCTCTGAGCTAAGAATCGCAAAGGAATCAAAGTGTAAAACGCACACCTTGTCCCAAGTAACCTTACAACTTAAGGACTGAAGAAAGACGCTCCTGAACAAGAAGCCAGGGCTCAGTGGAGCGCCAGGAGAGAGGACGGGAAGCCGTCCCGAGCAGAGGAAGAAACCGGGGGCGGAGGTCTTCACAGACTGCCTCAGAGCTGGCCCTTCAAGCGAAACTGAAATAGTTTAGGGAGAGACGTGCGAAGGAGTGCAGTCTGGAATCTCCAGGACCGGGAGCAGAATAAAGCAAAGGAGGTGCCAAAATAACTTGAAAATAAACTGAATGTTGTCTCTAGATAACCTAACTAGCCCTCCAGGCGCCTTTGTCTGGCGCTCCTACCAATCAGTCTCCCGCAAGCTTTCGGTCAGCAAAGTGTGTGTGGGACAAGCACCACCATCCAGGAATGTGAATTACCAACTCTACGGCTAGGCCAGACCCGAGTCCCAAGGTGGGGCGCAGGGCAGCGGGCTTCGTTTTCCTAAGTGCCGCGGACGGGCTACTCTGCCCGCTCAAGTTTGGAAAGCGCTGTTTTGGGGCTGCCGCCTCCCCGCGGGGACAACGGAGCCACTAGGAAGGGTGCAGGCGCCCACGGCTGGTCCCACCGTCTAGGGACTCGGGCCCCGCCCGAGGGCGCTTCCCCTCCAGGCCCCTCTCCATCCCTCCCGCGCCACTTGACCTCCCGGCCCGCTCCGCCCTACCTCGCTGACAGAGGGGATGAAGTGCCGGCAGAGCGGCGAGCTGCCCACACAGACGGAAGCGGACGCGGCGCCGGCCGGGAACCCGCCTAGCAGGAGTAAGACGCCCCCAACCCACAGCGATCCGCTGCAGCGAAGGCGGGCGCGGCCCGGGCCCGCTCCTCCGCCCCGCTCGCGCCTGGCCGCCATCTTCGGCCAAGCGTCGTTACCATGGAGCGCGTGACGCCTTCGCTCGGTCCGCCCCGCCGCTTGGGGTGGTGAGAACCAGCAGGACTCGGCAGCGATTGGCTGGCATCATCGCACGTGCAGCGCGTGGGCCCAGGATCCTCGGGCCCGCGGGGCCCGGCGATCCAATAAGCGCCGGCCTCGGCGCGCCAGGCGGGGGTGGGGGTGGAGCGGGGGCTGTAGGAACGGGTGCGTGGCCGCCATGGCGACCGTGGTGGATGGGAGTCTCAGCGGGGCAGCTTGCCAGTTCATTCACCCAGGTTGGCAATCTCTAGGTGCTAGGTACTCAGGCGGACGTGTAGGCAGCTGCGAGAGCTTAGTGTAGTCTTCCATGTGAAAGGCGAGTGAAATCTATTTTCTTCTCGAAAGCAAATTTTACTCTCATTTCATCAAAAGTATCTTAACCCAGTTATGCTCTCTGATGTCATACCCAACCCCTATTTTACTTTAACCAAGAATTACAACTGCAATAACTGGTAAGATGAGTTTTTCCTGACCATTAAGGAAACAGCCTTCAAAAAGAGCCCATGAAGGGGCCGGGGATGTAGTTCAGCAGGCACAGCACCTGCCTGGCAAGCACATGGACCCGAGTTCGACTCCCGTTACCAAAAGAAAAAAATTGGCCATAAGCAACAGAACTACAAAATGGGTCAGCTGTCCCTAGGGCCCATGAAACAAGAATGAAAGCCCAAGATGGAAACAGGTGCGCATGTAACACTGTTATAACAGTGATTGCATAGCCTGCATGTAGGCACGGAAGACGTTGAAAACAGCACTCACTAGATGTTTACAGACTATTGACTATTAGTTTTGTGTGTAGTGACATCTGCGGTGTGATGGTGTTTTAAGGAATGCTGGGACTTTACCTCCTACAAATGGACAGGCATTCAGATGCCCTCTTTCTATAGACCTAACCCGGTCTGAAGCATTGTCTGCCCTCCTGGACACGTCCCCACCTAACACCCTGCAGCTGCCTGGAGTTCTTTGTGGAGCTAAGGATCCCGGAACCTCAAGGCCACTAGCAGAGGCGCCAACCCGGCACAACTCACCACTGTTCTGGCCCACAAAACCACCTGCTGGCTCAGCCTTGCAGTCTCCAGATGCCAAAGCCAGGACTGTCTCAGAAGCCTGTCATTCTCTCGCAGTTGTTACCAATATTGATGGAATCCGCTCAAGACTCCATTAGGACTGTAAAGCCCGATCCCCGTTTCCGCTGGGTTGCCACTAGAACCATTCTAAAATGGTAATTGGGTCACTCCCACAAATCAAGTTTTTTTTAATGTTTACAATGTTGCCTAAAATCCTCTAAGAACACAATCTCACAGTAGTATTTTCTACTTAAATCCCATTTTATTGTCAACCAAATGGCCCAATTTTAATAATTCTGCAAGTATCTTCTAACATCCTCTTGCCATCTCCCTTTCCCGACATGCTGCCAAGCTCCCCTTCTACATATACTTTGTGGTTTTATTTACATAGGCAGTATCTTTTGTTTTCAGCCAGCCTTGCTGTGTAGCCCAGGCTGGCCTTGAACTCATGGCGATCCTCCTCAGTGCTGGAATTACAGGTGTGCACTGAGCCCAGCCCAAGCAGTTTTTTGCATTTTTGCCTATCACACCTGCTTAGTGGGCACAATGAACACTGTACAGACGCTTTGTTAGATTTTTGCAGAACTAAATCTCACCAGCATAGGCCCAGGATCTGCACTTCTTGCCCTTCAACCTACATTCCCCAAAGACAATTCCTTAGGGCTTACCAAACAAAATTCCAACTGGTGGTGATTCGAGCACAACTCAGATCCTAAGACAGCATAGCTGAACAATGGCCCCAAACTGCTACTCCTTGCAATCCACCCCTTTTGCTTTAAGGCTGGATTAAAAATGAACCTGGTACACACGATCTGGAATAGAAACTTAAGCAAAATCACCCAACTTACCAAACCTGTCCTTATACTGCCACGTGTTCTTCTTACCAGTCCTCCAAGGCCTTTCCATTAATTTCTAGCATGCTAGTCCTTTTTTGACTAGAAAATCCAAGTTTCAAAATTTAAAGCTGTTCCCCACTTTTCAGGTAACATTTTCAGTGGAATTTAAAGATGTTAAAGACTAGCTGCTACTGCATCAAGTAATCTACAACTATCTTCCTAATGCCCTTTATCTGAAAACCACTGAAATTCATATTCTAGTGCCCTGCTTACCTTCCTTCCTGATATGCTACTAAAATGCTTCAATTGGCACTATACTGTATTTAAAAATGAAACCAAACCTGATACCACAGCACATCCCTGTAACCCCAACTTGGGATGCTGAGGCAGGATGGGGAACCTGTCACCAGCCTAGGGAACCTAGTGAAACGGCTCAAAAAGAAACCAGGCAGCCAGTGATTTAACTCAGAGGCACAGCACCTGCCTGGCAAGCATAAGGTCCTGAATTCCAGTCTCTGTGCAAAAACCAACCAACCGGGGAAAGATACCTGTCTGGAGTTTTTGGGTTTTAGGTGGATCTAAGGAACTGAACCCATGGCCTTGTGCAGGCAAGGCAAGGACTCTACCACTGAGCCACATTCCCAGCCCTAGAGCTATTTTTTGAGGTGGTGTCACGTGACACTTTCAGCTTAATACTACTCTGCCAGGAGACATACAGGGAAATGGCTTGCCCATTTCACACACATGCGCTTGTGACCTGAATGAGCTTAGAAACACCAGCAATAGAAGCCCAAACCATTCCCACTTCCTCTGTTGCCTAAGCCCCTCTACCAGTGTGCACAGACTACTGCATGCTGCTTTGGTTTTCTTCTTGCAGCGCTTCAGCACCAACCAGGGCCCCAGACTGCTGCCCAGCAGGCTCCCGCTGACCCAGCTCCTAAAAGGCATTTATATTTCAATGCTTCTTTCCACTTCCTCCAGGGATTTAACCTCCTTGATATGCACTTGTGTGGCTGCTCACAGAAAATCCCTATCACCTTCTAAATACCTGTAACTGCCCTAAATACCTGACCACTGTGTAGTCCCTTGGACTCTGAAAACACTGGATGATCTTTCCCATATGGAATGTAATTCAGGACAGTAAGTCTTTTAAGCCACTTAAAAAATACAAGAGCACAAATGCACTTTTATTTTCCATTAGTTTAAATCCTTGAAGGGTACAGCATCTAGGGAAAAAGAACATAACATTAGGTGAATATTATACAGAAATTTACCCATGTTACTCAGCACCCTAGTACAGGTAACTAAGTCTCCAGTCATCTCATTACTCATCTGGGAAAGGCATCAAATGATGCCTTGTTCCATGGCAAGAGAACCAAGTTTTTATGACACTCAGTCTTCCAGGTGAACATGCTTAAGATTAAGAGCCTGCACTTCTAAACAAGCACACAAAGTACATTTACTTTAGCTTCCTCTAATGACTGATTTTAAAACCCTCATAACAAATATCAGCTGTTCACAGGATTCAACAGTAGTCCATGGCTGCCAGATGTGGCAGTGCACACCTGTAGTCCCAGCACTTGGGAGGCTGAGGCAGGAGGATCACCACGAGTTCGAGGTCAGCCTGTGAGTTCGAGGCCAGACTGAACCGCAGTGAGACTTGTCTCAAAACACACACACCGAACAACCAGTACCCCCGAGTTCCAAAATTACTATCTAAAATAGGCCCTAACTAAAGAAAAAAGTGATCTGAGGAAAATCTCGTCATCTGGCCTCGGCATGTGCCAAACTCCTGAGATATAGGATTGTAAGCATCTATTCTACGTACAAAATTAGGCTAATGACATCTACTCTAAGACTGACACCAGAGATTGCCTTCCTTTATCATGAAAAGAACCAAATGTTCTATGATATGCATTTACACATTGGTCACTGACTTTGCCGCACAACGTACTAGTTTCATTTCACAATCAGTCTCTGGGAGACCCCAACCCAACCCTTCAAGCTTGCTGTAACCCAACAGAGGCCCACTCTGCTAATAACTGCACTCACCACACGGATTCGGTGTCCAATGGCCTTAGCAGGAAGGTTGCTTCGGAACTTGGCACGAACCATGCCACTGTTTCCATGGGCCCGGGTTACCTTTCCCCAGATCACTCTCGTTTTGTTTGGTTTGCCACCTGGAGTCACTGTGTTGCTGATTTTAAAGGTGGATAGAAATGAGAACTGATGCCACTAATATAGTTTGATACAAATTGTTCACGACCTCTAGACTAGTGGCTCAACCTTGGTTACCCACATAGAACCACGTCAGAAACTTAATGCCTACAATATTAATTAATTTTTTTGGGGGGCGGCACTGGGGATCGAACTCAGGACCCTGCGCTTGCTAGGCAGGCGCTTATTCCACTGAGCTATGTCCCCAGCCCTGCAGTATTCATTTAGATGCAGTATCTTATTAACTAGGACAGGAGGAAACGCCCCCCCACCCCCAGGGTGAGACCAGCCAGGTACCAAGTGCCAAATTCGCACTGGGACTAGAGCAGAAACATGGAAGCCTGTGCATAAGTTCTTGGAGGGTCCCTAATGGCTTTGTCTTTCTTTGACTGAATGAGGTGAGTTGAAGCAAGGTACACAGGACCTCACTTCTTATCTCAAATACTCTGGCTGCGGAAGGAGGGCAAGGATTAACACATCTCCCCAGGCCTCTCTGAGGAGCCATGGACAAGCCACGGCCTGTGCACGCCAACCGACCAAATGCACTGCACAGAGCTCCATCCCTCAGGGATTCACTGGTCTGAAATGGGCTATGGACCTGATTAAGAACCAACTTTCTGGGTGAGGGTACAGCAGTAGCTCACTGGTAGAAGCATGCACAGCATGCACGCACAAGGTTCTGGGTGCAAGGCTGGGCTGTGGGGACAAATGTTCTATAGACATAACACCTTAAGGCCATGTATAAAAATACAAAAATTATCGTAAGAAATTGAAATGAACACAGCCTTCCAACTCCTTCCTCGTAACAATTAACAGCTGTAATTTTCTAAACACTCAAAACTACCTACCCTGCCCAACACTACCCACAAAAGCTAACAACTCTAACTTTCCATGAAGTTTCCTAAAGCCCAAAGTAGAAGCCACAGAGCCACTTTACCAAAGCCTTTCAACAAAACAACTGAGGCAGACAGTACAACTTCTAAAGCATAACAAGGGGTGAACTTACTTTTTCGCTTTGTATACATAAGCACATCTCTTGCCCAAGTAGAATTCAGTTTCATCGCGGGCATAAACACCTTCGATTTTAAGAAGAGCTGTGTGTTCCCTCTGGTTCCGGAGACCCCGCTTATAGCCAGCAAAAATGGCCTTGCACCAGAGTCTAAGACACACAAAATACATGACCTTAAACATAGGCTGTTAAAAAGATCTCGTTTTTCTTCAACAAACCACCGTATCATTTGACGTATAACAACTGTTGCCCAAAAGGTATCTGCAACAAACACCGAGTATTTTCCTACCAACTTTAAACTTACTGAGATTTACACTGAATTGAAAAATAAAGCAACGATAATTCAAACACTTACCTTCCAGACATACTGCCTTTTAGAAGTCCTGTTCCCAGCAGGCCTGAAATAAAACTCAGTTTAGAACCAAACAACTTAAGTTTCTCCCCTTGTAACTTCTTGCTTTTTAAACCTGTTAAATAAATCCCTTCTTGGTCGGCGTTTCGCTTTAGTTTGAAGACACTTAATCACATCTCCCTCAGGAGAGAGCCTGGCAACTCGCTCCGACCGAGGAGAACGACTAGGCTGACGCCTACGCAAACGCCAAAACGAGGGCGAAACCGAGTGCCGCTGTAGTGTAGCGTAATTACAAGTTGTAACAGAAAACCCTGAGAAAGGGCATGCCGTGATCAGTAGTACAAAATTAACTTTAAGGATTTACGAAACTGACAGAGAAGCACACAAAACTTTTAAAGCAATGGATGGGGGAAAAGCTGGGAGACTGCAAAGACAGTTTTGAGAAGGACCAAATGGGGGGAAATCAGCTTAAAGGAGCCACTGTTCTCCGGGCAGCTGCACACCGACGAGGCGTACGTATCTCCCTCCTCCCAGGAACCAACTCGGATTACCCGGGCCGCTCGTTCTCCCGGTGTCAGGGGCCCCGCACTATCTGCCTCGCATCTCCTCCATCCCGTCCTCCCTGCTTCTGTAATCCTCAGAAACCACCGGCTGGCAGGTCCTCCGAGCCGCCCCGGAGCCTCCCCACGGGACACGGACTAACGCACCCCACTTATTTCCCCCCCAAGCCCGGCCCTGGGAGCCCCCCTCACCTCCCTAGGCTCCAAGATGGCGGAAAAGGAAACCCGAGGTCCCACCGCGTGGCCTTATGGGAGAAATTCCCCGCCCCGCCCTCTCTTAGGCATCTCCGCGAACGCCGTAAAAACATGCTATGGAAAGCGTCTTCGGGCTGAAATAAGCCACATTTAACGACGCGCCTACAATTCTTTCCCAAAGTCCTTTCCGTTGCAGTGTTCAATGACAATATGTAGTACTGCGGAATTGAGAGAGGCGATACGGTAGCCAACTAAGGTGGGAGAGGAAAAGGTCCCCCTTCAAAAAAGTGCGTTGTTATAGCAACAGTTTAGCTTGGTCCCTGCCAAGGACTTGGTGCCTCCGGTTGTACTCGGAAAGGTAGTGCTGGATCGAGAATTTAACGCCGTTTTGCGAACATAGGACTGTCTTTTCCCTTCCTCAGTGCAGTAGACCGAGCGGACTCTCAGACCCTGCCCTAGCAGGCAGAGAAACAGGAGAGTGAAGGCCGGAAGAGCTCTTCCATTTTTTTTTTTTGTGGGAATGTCTTTTTTCTTATTTACTCTTATCTCTTTAAAGAAATGATTTATAAGCGGGCGTGTTGGCCCGCTAGTCGTCCCAGCTTCTACTCAGGAAGGTGGGGCGGGAGAATCACTTGATCCCAGCAATTCCAGGCCAGCCTGGGCTACATAGTGAGTTGAAGGCCAGTCTGAACTACACAGCGAGACCCAGTCTCGAAGAAGGAAAGAGAGACAGAGACAGAAAGGAAGAAATTAAAAGAAGCCAGACGGGGTGGCACGCGACAGTAACCAGCTACGCTGGAGGCTAAGGCAGGAGGACCGCACGTTCGCAGACCAACCTAAACAACAGCCTCAAAAGCAGGGTGTAAGGAGGGATGTTAACTCAGCTGTAGGGCGCCCTTGAAGGGCTCGAACCTCAGGACAAAAACACTACCAAAATACTATGAGTTCTTCATTCTGTTCTTCCCTTGGGTAAACACTCCCCGCTCAGAAGGAGGTTTTATCTCTAGAACTGTTTTTAAAGATTGCTTAGGAGACAGGATCCTGCTGAGAGATGGAGGGGAGACTGCATGACTAGCAGGGATCATGAATGTCAAGGGTTTGCTGGTAGATAGAAGTAAGGGTGGCTCCACAGTTTTATGAAACAGATGCATATATATTACATTTCCAACAAACACAAAATAGGTAAGTAAGCTGGGCATGGTGACACATGCCTGTCATCCCAGGATTCTGGGAGGATGAGGCAGTAGGGTCACAGGTTTGAGCCCAGCTTGGGCAAATTAACAATTTAGTGTCACCCTGTTTCAGAACAAAAGGCCGGATATGGCTCAATGTAAAAGCTCTGGGTTCGATCCTTAGTACTGAAAAATAAAAAGAATAACATAAGTTGGGTGTGGTGGCGCACACCTGTAATCTCAGAACTCAGGAGGCTGAGGCAGGAGGATTGTTGCGAGTTCGAGACCAACCTGGGCTGTACAGCTCAAGGCCAGCCTGAAAAGCATAGCGAGACCCTGTCTCAAAAGGAAAAAAAAAAAGAGAGAATACAATGAAACATACTAAACTCATGTTGGATATTAATATACTTTAAAAAGAGACTTCATGAGTGTGTATCTGCAGTTTCGGTAGACCAATAATTTTTTGCTTTGTTTTTTTAAGACAGGGTCTCTCTAAGTGGTAGCTCAGGCTGGCCTTGAATTCCCTATGGGCCTCAGGCTGCCCTGAAACTCACGACCTTCTTGCTGCCTCAGCCTCCTGAGCACTGGGACTACAGGCATGCGCCACTACGGCTGCCTTAGGTAGACCAGTAATTAAACTGCTGCATCAGGGGGCTGGGGATATAGCTCAGTGGAATAAGTGCCGCCTGGCAGGTGCAAGTTCCTGAGTTCAATCCCTAGCACCACCCCACTGAGCAAAATGAGAAATGAGCCACAGCTCTGTAACCCTTTTTCTCTCAGTGAAAAGGCACTGGGCTGAATATGGTGGCACACACTTGTAATCCCAGCACTCCAGAGGCTGAGGCGGGAGGATCACCAGGAGTTTGAGGCCAGCCTGGGCTACATAGCAAGACCTTGTCTCAAGAAACAAAACAAACTGAAAAAAGGCATAGAAATATAACTGGAACATTACCCCAGCAACCCTTAAGTAATCTCAATGTCTTCTCATTTCAGTTGACTGCGTTTTTGTGAGATTGGAAACACCCCGCGGAGGCTGACAAAACTACAGAAGAATGGCGGAGTATGTTCAGAATTCCAGTGAATTTTGTATAGATTTAATTCTACCTGTGTGAAGTTTCTGTGGACTTGTGCACTGCTGTGTAACGAAATGCCCCAGCCTGCACTGGCCCACACTACTGCACTTGGGTCCTGTGGGTCAGGTTGGGAGCCCCACGGCGGGTTCTGGTCCAGTTCCCGCAGTCCCTCCGAAGGCTGCATCAGCCAGGGCTGTGGCCTCGGGGCCCTGCCAGGGGTGGGCGGCTTCCAGTGGCTCAGTCGCAGAGGAGGGGACTTGGGCTCCTCAGCTGCAGCACAGAGGGCTGCCTGGGTGTCCCGGGACATGAGTATCCAGGCTGCCCCCACCAGAGTGAGACGGAGCCAGCAAGAGGGCCTTGTCTCCCGGCTTGGGAAGTCCCAGGGTTACCCTCACCGGGGCCTCTTGGTTACACCGATTCATTCCACTCCACACAGGGCAGCGAGGACGCCAGGGCAGAAGTCCCAGAAGGTGAGGGCTGCTGCTGCTGCTGCTTGGGCTGCTGTGGCCTTGTGCTTCTCAGTAACCAGACACTTCTGGTTGCATTTAAAGCTGTGGCTTGAGAAAAGGTCCTTTTGGCTAAGTTCCAGTTAAGCATAGCCAAATAGGATGGGTTTCGTTGCCTGCCTGCCCACCTTCCTCTCTCACTCTTCCCCTCCTGCCCCCCCTTCCTCCTGGTGCTGGGGATCCAACCGAGCTTCAGGCATGCTAGGCCTGTGCTCTACCACTGGGCCACATCACCCGCTTTTAAAATTTTTTTATTTTTGAGAGTCTTGCTGAGTTGCCTGGGCTGGCCTTAAACTTGCGACTCTCCTGCCTCAGCATCCCAACTAGCTGGGATTATAGGAGTGCAGCACCACACCCAGCAAGAGCTACGTATCTCTAGGGAACAATAAGGTGCTGGCAATGGCATTCATCAGAATCCCATGCAAACTCTTACTTTCATTTTTTTTGTTGTTTATGTTTTAGTTTTTTTGATGCAGAATCTTGCTATGCAGTTCAGGCTGGCCTTGAACTTACTACGTAGCCCAAGGTGGCCTAGAAGTAACAGTTATCCTCCTGCCTCAGCCTCCCAAGTGCTGGTATTATTGGCATTTGCCACTCCACCTGGCTTGCCTGTGTTTTTGAGCTTCACACTAGAACATCTCTCACGGACTTATCTTCTCTGTACTCTCTCCTTAGAGACAGCTTGGAAGCCTCACCCGCTCCTCCAGAAGCCTGGCCCGAGGTCATGATGCTGGGGGCAGGTGAGCCACCTGGTGCCGCTGAAGAAGCATTGACAGTGGAGCCTGAAGCTGAGGCCAAAGTGGGGCTGTCCCTCCTGGAGGTGCTGACGATCTCCGCGGTGCTGGAGGACACCGTCGACCAGCTGTCCATTCTGGGCTACATCATGCCCTGGCTGCTGGACAGGCGGCAGAGCATGGCACCAGTGGGTGCGGTGAGTGAGCTCTGCCGTCTCCCGGGCAGCTCTCTGGCAGTTACAGTGAGCTGCTGGCCAGCCTTGCCTCTGATAAAAGCTGTCAGAATCCTCCCCACCAGGTGCTCTCCGCTGCTGGGGAAAACGGCCACAGCTGTGTGGTTGGGAGCAGAACAGCCTTTGCCAGGATAGTGGTGTTATTTAGAGAGGACTCTGGTTGAAACCCTATGAAGACAGTACCCCTGGCCTCCACACAGGCTCTGCACCCATCCATGCAACCAACCTCAGATGGAAAATACTCAGAAAATAGTTGTCTGGGCACACCTGTGATCCCAGCACTGGGGAGGCTGAGACAGGAGGGTCGCCACATGCTCAAGGCCAGCCTGGGCTGTACAGCGATACCTTGTCTCAAAAAACAAAAGAAAAAAATGTGTGCAGATTTATTTTCTTGTCATTGTTCCCTAAAGAATACAGTGTAACAACCATGCTACATTTGTGCTGGATGCTAGGGAGGTGCCTACATGGCGCTCACAGATCATATGCAAATAGTGCGCCACGTTACCCATTCCCCGGGGCACTCGGTGTCCACAGGGCCCTAGCGCTGAGCCACTGCGGCTCCTTAGGGCCTGTGTGCACGCTGGGGAGTGGAAGCAGTGCTGCACGGACACCCAGACTGGATCCCCAGCCCTCCTCGCCCCAGTCCTCAGTGGCAGAAGGTAACTGAGAGCTGGCAGGCAAAGCTCCCCGTGCAGGCTGGACTGCCATCCTTGCTGAACTGCCGCGGTTCTGGGACTGTTCGGCCGGGCTGCTTTTCCTCAGGCCTCACATTTGCAATGACCTTTGGACCCCTGAGCACCAAGGAGTTACCACAAAATTTAACTTAGTAGCGAGCAGTCTTTACTTTTTTCTTTTTTGGGAGACCAAGGTATATATTTTTAAAACTATTTCCCTGCTTTGGTACTGGGGATTAAACCAAAGGCCTTTGTACTAAGTTACCAGACTGGGTTTGAGTTTATGATCCTCCTGCTTCAGCCTCCAAGAGTGCTGGGATTATAGGTGTGTACCACTATGCCCACCAAATGTTTAAAATCTTGCTGGGCATGGTGGTGCACGCCTGTAATCCCAGCACTGGGAAGGCTGAAGCAGGAGGACTGCTGAGTTTGAGCCCAGCCTGGGCTCCATAGTGAGTTCAAGGCCAGCCTGTACTACATAGCCAGACCCTGACTCAAAAAAAAAAAAAAAAGAGAAATAAATCCAAATTAAGGAAAGAAAATTAGCCAGGTATAGTGGTACACACCTGTGATGCCAACACTGGGAGGCTGAGGCGGGAAGATTACAAATTTGAACCCAGCCTCTGCAATCTAGTGATTTAGAGAGACCCTATCTCCAAATAAAAAAATGGCCTGGGGCTGTTGCAAAGGCCCTGGGACACATCCCCAGTATTCTACACCCCAGAAAGAATTTGAAATGAGCTACAATCTCCAAGACTCTTCCATCTCAAGGCCTACATGTTCCAGTGGATCACAATATAGTGGGTGCCCCCAAACAGCTCTTTCATAAGGAACTGTGTGTGTGTGTGTGTGTGTGTGTGTGTGTGTGTGCGCGCGCGCACGTGTGCGCATGTGCATGCAGGGGTGATGCTGAGGATTGAACCTAGGGGCGTGCACATATTAGAGGCATGCTTTACCCAGGCACAGTGGTACACACCTATAGTCCCAGCTACTCAAGAGGCCAAGGCAGGAGGATCGCTAGTCTGAGGCCAGCCTGGGCAGCTTAGGCTAGCAAGACTGTCTCAAAATAAAAACAAAAGAATTTCTTTTTGATACAAGGTCTCCCTGTGTAGTTCAGGCTGGCCTTGAACTCACAGTGATCCTCCTGGCTCAGCCTCCTGAGTGCAAGGATTATAGGTGTTTGCTACCACACCTGGCACAAATAAAAACACTTTTAAAAGTTCTGGGGATGTAGCTTGGTGACAGAGAGTCCCTGGGTTTGTTTGATCACCAGTATAGCAAAAATAAACTGAAAAATAAGATGTGTCTCCCCAGAGCTACCCCCCAGCCCCACCTTACCTCTGGGGGGGCGACGGAGGGAATGTTGGAGAAGACACAAGACGGTGGGCCTCGTGGTTCACTGTGTGGAAGAGAAGAGCACATTTTCTTGAACTGTAGCAGCCTACTGGGACAGAGCAAGCCTGAAACACATAGGTGAGACCCTCTTTCTTGTAGTACTGTGCTGTCAGCTTACACCTTTCTCAATGTCATTCGCTTGTAGAGAAGCAATAGCCCGGACAAATCGCCAGGGCCCTTGGCTGCAAGGAAAATATCCACTCCGGTACCACTCAAAGCACTGGCATCGCCCGAAGGCAAAGCGAGAGGCCAGGTGGCGACAGAGTTTAACAAAATGCAAAACCTCGACTTTAAAACACCTGTGGGGCAGGCCATCCTCACCATGGAAACGCTGAAGAAGACTCAGAGCGACAGGTGAGGATGGAGAGCATGTTTCACAGCGTAGGGTGAGGAGTGGTGGTGCCTGGAATCCCAGCACTCAGGAGGCAAAGCTAAGACTGCTCATTATCCCTTTGTAGAAAATGTTTGCCACAGACCTTCAAAAAACCTTTTTTGAGACAGGGTCTTGTTAAGGTGCCTAGGTTTAAGTGGCCTTGAACTGGCCATCCTCCTGCCTCAGCCTCCCAAGCAGCTGGGTTTACAGGTGAGTGCCACCATGCCTAGTTTATGAATAGATTTCCTTGGGCCAAACAATTCCTGCATTAATCCCACCTTATCTCTGAGATGCCCTTTCTGAGTTAGTGTCGCTTCTGTAGCCCCTGTGAAGTGAGGGAACCAGACCTCACTAACCTGCCTGTCTGCATAGGCAGTTTCTCAGCGATGTCATCGTGAGCACCCTGCAG